>JANHAO010005095.1:0-23173 GCA_026873985.1 Saraca asoca | reverse complement strand
TTTCAAAGTAAAAGTGGCTTAGGATTTAAGCAATATAAGAAAAAGAGATCAAATAGGAATCTTAGATAGATTACCTACTATTATTATAATCACAAGGGCCACCATATCAGATACTGTCCATATAAAAATGGAACATATGTGTTGAAAACCAATGAAAAGCTTGTCTGGTTACCTAAGGTGTATTTGTCTAATTCAAATGCTACTGTTGTAAGGTTTAACAGAAATTCTGTTATTGACACTAATGACTTTAAACCCAAAGTTTACTAGGTACCAACCAAGAAAAGGTGATTTTAGTTTTGCAGGTCTGTGTGGGAGAAAAGAAAGTAACTCAAGATTAAGGATAGGAGTTGCACTCTCCACAAGACAAAAATTTATGCAGTAACTTTTCAAAACTTCAGTAATTTTTTTTCCATAATTTCTTACTTTTATATTTGTTTTGTACATTGTATTTACCAACTTAAGTATTGGAGATGTTGCTAAGTTTGTTTTTATAGGTACATGAAGAGAATTTGTGTCTCTAAATGATTTGAGAAATTAAATTAGCTGAAAAAATAATTAAAAAAATATTTAGAAAATGAAATAGTATAAAAATCGATTTGCTCTCTGACTTGATTCGCAAATTAATTCAAAGTGCATTACTATATATACCTAAATCGATGTTGAACTCATGTCACAAGAACCTCAGCTGAAACACTCAACACTCTCTCTTGAACCTCGTCACACCTCTCTTTCACGAAACTTTCAAAATTTTGATTTCCAAACTTTATCGCATAGTCCCATTATTCCCTATTTCTCTTTTTATTTGATGATGTATTCAAACTTTTGATGATGATGTTGATGTATTGTGATTCTACTATGATGTTTGGTATTTTGATTCTGGTTTGCTACTTTTTGGATATTATATTTGATATTTCAGTTATTTGGACTAATGTAATTTCTATTTACTTTATTTTATCATTTTTGGTACATATTTTTTGATGCTATTTTTCTTTTTGATATGCCAAAAGGGGGAGAAATATGAAATTTTTACAAAATTCCATAAATTTTAGATAAGATCTCAAAACAAATTTCAACTTTAAAATAGGTATTATTTTCAGATAAAAAGGGGGAGAAAAATGAAAATCGAAAGGGGGAGAAGAAAAATAAAAGAGGAGATAAATCAAAAGGAGATCAAAAGTAAAATTAAAATTTTAGATTAAAATTTTATTTCATAAAAACTAATTTCAAAAAATTGTTATTTTTTTTTAAATACATTGATCTTTATCTAAAATTGTTTGTCACTGTCAAAAAAGGGGAGAATGTTAGCCAAGTGGCTATACATTTTGTTTTGATGTTGACAAACTATATCTCAATATTATCATCTAACAATTCTTTTCAATTTTTGTTCCTATTTGTTTTGCAAGATCAAAGTTCAAGATTCAAAAGATCAAATTCAGGTTTAAACTTTATTTTATTTTTAGATCTTTTGTAAGTGAATTCTAATGCAACTTGGTTCAAACAATTTTTTAACTGATGAAGAGAAGCACAAATTAAGCACTTGAAAAGAGTCAAAATCAAATATTTTTCAAACAAAGTGTTTAAATAATTTTTCACAAGTGCAGATTTTACAAAACTAGTTTTTACTGTGTGAATTGATTCTGAATCAATTTTGAATTGATTCTAAAACAAAGAGTTGAAAAATGTCTTACTGAAGGTTAGGATTTTGTCCTAAATCGATTCAGGAATCAATTCAAGACCTGATTCATCAGTTGTAACCATTTTGAATTGATTTACGAATCGATTCACCAATTGAAAATTAGTTATTCTATTACAGTCGATTACAACAATTATAAAAGTCCTAACAACCTTAAGTTTTTAATTAGATTTCACATTCTAATCTCTTCCTTAAGTGCAAAATTCTCTAAGAAGCTGTGCAAAACAAGATTTTCATTTTCTTCATCTCTTTTCTCAAATCAGAGAGCTTTGAATCAAAATTGCTACTAGATTCACAATTAGCTAGTTTGTGAAATTCTTCTCAAACAAATCTGGTATTGTATCTTTTACCTTTATTTCATTTGTCATTTGAGATTTCTAGGGATTTAGAAATCTTGTATAGGTTAGCAGGAGCCTGTTAATTTCTCGTGTGTTAGATTAAGTGTGGAAGAGCTTGTAGAAATTCTTCTAGGTTGTCAAGATCACTGTAATTCTTATGTATATTGTACTGATAGTTTAGGAGCCTGGTAATCTTGATTGTTTTCTAATAAAAGTGATCTTCCAGTTGACAAATGATCTAATGGATGTAGACTTCATCTACAATTTTAGGTGAAGTTGAGCCACTTTAAAAATTGTGGCTCTTTTAATCTTTTCTTTACTGCCTTTCACAATTTTACTGTTATTGCATTATTTCTATGTTTTACATTTCATCAATACTATTTTACTGTATTGATTCTGTCATACAACATTAACAATTTTGCAATTGAATTATAATTAATTTCTACTACACATCTTGATCACACTCTTGCAATAATCTTAAAAAGAAAATTAATCTTCAATTTCAAAAGGAGTATACACATTCCCCTAAAGGAATAAGGGAAAGATTCAAGTGTTGAATTTTAACTCTGATTATGGGACTTGATAGGTTCGTAAGTTCCCTTACACATATATCCACAATCATTCACACATGAGCTCCTAACTTTGGCTCTTAAAAACCTTGTAGGATTAGTTAGGGGTAAAATAGTGATACTTTCATGAGACCATCAATCTTCATGCAAGCTAATGAAACACCCCTTTTCAAATTAAAATATTTCTATTAGAAGCTTGTCATGGGTAGGGAATGGGGTTCTTATTAGCCTTGCAATGGTGATAATAAAAATAATTTGGGAACCTTCAACCATTAGGTGCAATAGGTCAAAATCAACATTAATTGAGAGAAGTTTAGGCTTACTTGTTATCTTTCTGGACACATGAGAGAACATTCCATCCTTAATCTCTTTATTTTCAATGTACATAGAATATGGAAGTTTATTTCTAAAAATGATACAAAGGCTTCATAGGATTAATGTAATTTCCCTTTATTTGAACTTTTAAGTGTAAATTCATAAATTTAAATGAAGTACAATTGAAATAGGATAAAAATACAATTGTGTTTAGAATTTGTAAATGACCCATTTTATTTTTAGATAATAACTTCCTTAATCTATTATATTTGAATTTTTGCTCATTTTCCTATATTCATAGCAATTACTAACATATTTTACTTGTTGCATTCTTTGTGGTATTGTTAAAAAGTCATTATACCGCTACTTCACATTAGAAACATGGAAAAGGGTGAGACTTTAGTTGGATGTATGGCAGGGTTTCATAATCAATTGAAGGTAATATATGATTCAAAGACTATCTAGCTAAAGAAGCGAAATTGTATTAACTAAGTGAAAATTGTCTAATTGCTTGAAATCGAGAAGGTGACTCTAAACAAAATGACTTGAAAGTATTAACACAAGTTTGGCTCCATATGGAGAAGAAAGATGAATTCCAAGTCAGGTATGGAAATCTAGCATATTTCTTGTTTGTTCTGGTTGATACATATATGCTGAAACCATGTCTCATTTTTTAGGTTCATCTTATTGTTGCTTCACATTCAATTAGCATGATATGATCCTAACTACTGAATAGTATGATCAATTGCTCGATAAAAAAATGTAACGAAAAAAAATGTATTTTGAAGATGGAAAAGAGGTTGAAAGGCAATTGTCAAAGTTAATGGAAGTCAAAACATGTGAACTAGAAAAGCACATGAAAAAGAAATGTGACAACTATTGCATACCATCTGATTACTTAATAAAATTCATCCAAGAGCATATTGACAGTGAACAAGGCCAAGCCATGCTAGCTCTAGGCATCTATGGGTTGGTATTGTTTCCTAAAGTAAAAGGATACATTGATGGTCATGTGATTAAGTTAGCTGAGAAAATTTAACGCAATGTCAATCATGTCCTGAAAATTTTAGCTAAAACAATTAGGTCCCTCAACCATTGCCTGATGAAAGGAAAAAGGTAGGTTTTATGGATGTGCATAATTTTTAGTAGTATGGATGATTAGCCACCTCCCTAACTTGAGTTATTTTCAGTATCTGAGGATTGAATTCATGTCACGCATTTATCTAAACAAAAATCCTATGTAAGAATTTAATGTCATGAAATGGCCGTATAGGTTGCCAACCAGAAGTTGATGGATTAATTATTTTAAAGAAATAGGAGAAGTTTTATGGAGAGCTCCATGGATATGTCATGTTCTAATCTTGTATAGAGGTGGGGAAAAACCATGGGTCCTATTCATTGGCCTTTGGGTTGTAACAAGTTAAGGTTACAAGATAACTTAGGGTCATAGATGAACAAGAGAAAGTTCAAGAGGAAATGAGAAAAGACATCAATGAACTAAAGGAACAACTCATAAAGACCGTAAGAATTTTTGACTGAGAAAGCTAATGACAATAAAGAACTCTCATCAAATAATCAAAATCAAGATTAAGATATGCCTAAAAGCCTTGAATTTCCTTCTAGTTGTACTCTTTATGATAAAAACCTACCTCCGCCATCAAGCCCAAATCGATCCGGGCCAATCCACCACTGGCTAGTCCTTAACCATTTCTATATCTGCCCTAGGGTTCCAATATCAATATCCCATTCTACCCTTATACTTCAAAACAATGGGAGAACCTTACAGCTCACCTAAGAACCATGATTCTTGTTAGCCTAGGTCACTCTAGTCACATATTTTCCTTGGTTTTAATGTTAAAAAATAATTTTAGTTTATAAACAAGTTTTATATCTAACCATATGCTTTAATGTTTGTTACATGTTTTACAGATTCAAAAATTCAAAATTCATGATTCAAGAGATCCAAATTTAGATTTAGGACTTTATTTTTTTTTAGAATCTTTTGTAAATGAATTCTAAGCAATTTGATCTTCATAACTTTAAATATTTTTTAACTGATATTTTCAGGAAAAATAAACCATTTGAAGAGAGGAAAAATTAGATATTTTTCAAATAAGCTATTAACTGATTGTTCACAAGTATAAATTTTATAAAAACTATTTTTTGCTTTGGGAATTAATTCACAAATCAATTCCTAAAAGAAATTGTGAAAATTATATCAGAATTGATTCACTAATTGATTTGTGAAGTAAGTTTTTTTTTTTGAAAAAAAAAATTCTTTTTACCAAAGGTTGAAATTTTGAGATGAATCGATTCATCAATTGATTCAGTTCTTGATTTAATATGATATGATTCAATTCATGAACCGATTTGGTCAACAATGTTCTTCATGAACTTCTTACACAAATCAATTCATAAATAGAATACAGTTGTAACCACTCTGAATCGGTTCACAAACTGAAAGTTAGTTATTCTGTTAAAGTCGATTATAACAGTTATAAATAGCCTTAACCACCTTTAGACTTCACATAATAACATCTTATTCTTTCTTTCTCAACTATGAAAATAAAAAAAGTCTCATGCTTTACAAGATTATCTTCTTCCTCTTTCCTTTTCTAAGTCAAATTGATTGAAGATCAAGTTGTGCAGATTTCATGAAGGGTAATTGAGATTATTTCTTAATTTGGTATTGTATTCCTATCTTGATCTTGTTTCTTTTGTTCTTAAGATTTCTAGGGATTTAGAAATCTTGTTTAGGTTTAAAAGAGCCTGTGTTAAATCTTTTAGGTTAGCAAGATTTCTGTAAATTCTTGTGTATAATGTACTAGTAGTTTAGAAGCCTGGTAATCCTGATTGTTTTTCTTTTAATTCAACTAGTGATCTGGTTGAGGATTATCTAAGTGGAGTAGATTTCATCTATAGTTTTAGGTGAAATTGAACCACTTAAAAAATTATGGTCTTGCTTACCTTTTCTCCTACTTTTTTATATTTTGCTATTTAATTATCAATTTTGATATATCTCATAATTTTCCTAACATTGATTCAATATATTGATCTGCTACATTATCTCTTCAAGAAAATAGAATCATAATAAGGTGTATACATATTCCCTAAAGGAATAAGGACAAAATCCCTTTTTTTTTTGTGTTTAACCCTGATTTGTGGAACCTAACAGTTGGTATCAAAGCTTTGGTTCTTGATACACCTTGTTGTTTTTCTTCAAATGGATTCAAATTTCTTTTTGTTACTTGAATACCCCCTATGCACAAGTCCCCAGGTTTTAACGGTAAGCACTATATATATTGGAAACAAAAGATTAAAGATTTCATAGAAGCAACAGATGTTGATATGTAGGAATTAGTAGAAAATGGTTATGAGCTTCCTACAACTGTAATTAATGATGAAGTTTAATTAAAACCAAAATCTTTATGGACTGATGATGAAAGAAAGAAACATCTATTAGTTGCTAAAGTGAAATGAATAATATCTAATTCTTTGTCTCCTAATGAATATGAAAGAGTTTCTAATTGTAATACTACTAAGGAAATTTGGGATATACTTGAGATTGCTCATGTAGGTACATCGAAGGTAAAAGCTTCAAAGATACATGTCTTAATGTCTCAATATGAGATATTTAAGATGGAGGAGGGTAAGTCTATTAAAGATTTGATCCAAAGGTTTATAGTGATTACTAACCATTTAATTTTGCTTGTTAGAACATTTGAAAATGCAGATCTTGTTCACAAGGCACTTAGATCCTTGACAGAAGAGTGGTAGCCTAAGGTCATAGCAATAAAAGAATCTTTGAAGATGGGTTTCCCTACAATTCAAGAACTATTTAGCAAACTTGAAGAGCATGAATTAGAATTAAGAAGATATAAGAAGAATAAGGATGATAAAAAGAAAAAGAGTCTAGCATGAAAAGCTATAAAGATGTTAAAATTAGATGAAGAAGACTTTGAAAGTGATCTAGATGCACTTGACAAACTTGATAAAGAAGGTGTAGCATTTCTAAGTAAAAGATTGCAAAGGATCATCAAAGAGAAGAGGAGTAAAGATAGAAGAAAACTAACTCCACAGAAGAAGAATAACAACAACAATAAAGTTAAGGAAAGGAACTCAATCAACACAGTTCCTACCTACTTTGAATGCAAGAAACCTAGCCACATCAAGCCAGATTGCCTAGTTTATCTAAAGAAAAAATTGGAAAATGAAAGAAGAAAGAAAAGTCAATCCTGTAAAAAATCTAACTTTGCTATCTGGGATGAAGATGAAGTAGATTCTGGTGTAGAAGAGGAAGAATATGAGAAAGATGCTTTGTTGTGTCTTATGGCTAGACACAATGACAATCTTGAGGTATTTGGCAAAAATTCTTTCTTTGCTATCTTTGACAATGATGACTCTAAATCTGAGAAAGAATCTAATGCTAAAAATGATGAAGAAGAACTAGATAACCTATGTCTTAAGCTATATGATTCACTAGTTCAATCTAAGAAACAATTGACCCTTACAAAAAATAAGCATGAAAGCCTGATTCAAAAGTTTGAAGATTAAGAAAAAGAAAAAGCTGATTTGATTGCATTAGTTAAGAAATTGAATGATAAAAAGACTGTGAGCAATGCATATGTTTTAAAGTTAAGATTAAAACACTAAATGAAAAATTACAAAGTTTTTCTGATAGCAACAAAAAATTTGAAAGATGCTACAAAATCAGAAATTTTCATACAACAAAACTGGTTTAGGATATAGGCAACCATTTTATAGAAAATTTAAAGGTGGAATCCTGCATATATTACTTGCTTTTGTTGCAATCATAGAGGTCATCATATAAGAGACTGTCCTTTTAAAAATGGCATTTATTTGTTAAGACCAAATGAAAGACTTGTGTGGTTACCAAAGTCTAATACTATTAGAAAAATCTCTGTTGTTTCTACTAACAATATTGGATCCAAAATTCAATGGGTACCACCAATGTTAGTATGATTTGAATATTGTAAGACTGTGAGATATGGTTTCTAGATAGTGGTTGTTCAAGGCATATGACTGAAAACAAAACAAATTCATTTCTCTCACACCTATAAATGGAGGTAAGGTAACCTATGGTGACAATTCTAAAGGAAAGGTCAGAGGTATAGGTAAGATTGCATCAAAGTTTCTTAAGTTTGTTTTATAGGTATATGTTTTGGGGAAATAAGGTATACCTAGAGTTTGTGTTTATATATTGAACCTTATATAAAAACAAATTTCTGAGCCTCGTATCGATTTTAGAATCGATTACACTATTCAATTTGACTTATTGAATCAATTCATAAATTGATTCAAAGCCAAAATTCTTGAACTACAATCAATTCTAAAATCGATTCAGTCAATTTTTTAAAGTTTTGGTCTAACTCAAACATTTCTAAACTTTTATCATAACCATATGAATCGATTCCATAATTGATTCAATGCAAAATTTGGGTATTAAAATCATTTTAAGCTACTATTCAAAACTCAATGTATTCCTTATTATCTGTTATATCTTTTAGATTACTTAATTCACTAGTCATCTCAGGGGGAGCTATATGCTTTCTCTACTTTTTTGATATGCCAAAAAGGGGAGAAAAAGCTAAAAGCTTCATTTTAGATGAAAACCTGAGAATTTTTTTTTAAGATGTTATATGAAATGGGAGACTATATCTTTCTTTCTCTCCCTCAAAATTTTGTTTAAAAACTTTAAATCTCATCTAAAATAGTTTGTTAACATAAAAAAGGGGGAGGTTGTTAGCCTAAGTCACCCTAGTTACATATTTTCCTTAGTTTTAATATTGAAAAATAATTTTAGTTTATAAATAAATTTTATATCTAACCATATGCTTTAGTGTTTGTTATGTGTTTTATAGATTCAAAGTTCATGATTCAAGAGACCCAAATTTAGATTTAGAACTTTATTTTTTTTAGGATCTTTTGTAAATGAATTTTAAGCAATTTGATCTTCATAACTTTAAATATTTTTAACTGATATTTTGAGGAAGAATAAACCATTTAAAGAGAGGAAAAATTAGATATTTTTCAAATAAGCTATTAAATGATTTTTTACAAGTACAAATTTTATAAAAACTATTTTTTGCTCTGAGAATCAATTCATGAATCTATTCCTAGAAGAACTTGTGAAAATCATATCAGAATTGATTCATTAATCAATTTGTGAAGCAAATTTTTTTTTGAAAAAAAATTCTTTTTACTGAAGGTTAAGATTTTAAGATGAATCGATTCAATTCTTGATTCAATATAATATGATTCAATTCATGAACTAAAATGTTCTTCATGAACTTCATACATGAATTGATTCATAAATAGAAAATAGTTGTAACCATTCTGAATTAATTCATGAACTGAAAGCTAGTTATTCTGTTAGAGTCTATTATAGCAGTTACAAATAGCCTCAACCAATTTTAGCCTTCACATAATAACATTTTATTCTTTCTCTCTCAACTGTGAAAATCAAAGAAGTATTAGTGCTTTACAAGATTATCTTCTTCCTCTTTCCTTTTCTAAATCAAATTGATTGAAGATCAAGTTGTGTAGATTTCATGAAGGATAATTGAGATTATTTCTCAATTTGGTATTGTATTCCAATCTTAATCTTGTTTCTTTTGTTCTTGAGATTTCAAGGGATTTAGAAATCTAGAAATCTTGTTTAGGTTTAGAAGAGCCTGTGTTAAATCTTCTAGGTTAGCAAGATTCCTGTAAATTCTTGTATATATTGTACTGGCAGTTCAGGAGCCTGATAATCTTGATTGTTTATCTTTTAATTGAACTAGTGATCTGCTTGAGGATTATCCAAGTGGAGTAGACTCCATCTGCGGTTTCAGGTAAAGTTAAACCACTTTAAAAATTATAGTCTTGCTTACCTTTTCTCCTGCTTTTTTATATTTTTTTATTTAATAATCAATTTTGATATATCTCACAATCTGCTTAACATTGATTCAATAGATTGATCTATTGCATTATCTCTTCAAGAAAATATAATCGTAATAAGGTGTATACATATTCCCCTAAAGGAATAAGGGCAAGATCCCATTGTTATATGTGTTTAACTCTAATTTGTGGAACCTAACAATTCTAATGATAAAAAACCTACACAAGATTAAAATGATGGCCCTAACAACAAAAGTTTTAGAAGCATGACTAAGTGATAAAAGGGATTAACAAATTAGACTCATAGATGCAATAGAGTTATGCCTAGTACCCAATGTGGTTATTCCTCCTAAGTTCAAAGTACTTAAGTTTGAAAAGTTTAATGGGTTTGCTTGCCTAATGAATCACTTGGCTTCATATCATAAAAAAATGGCATCTTGCATTAATGATGACACTTTTTATTCATTTTTTTCAAGATAGCTTAACTGGTACTGTTTCTAGATGGTACATAAAGCTTGACCACAATAAGGTGTGACACTGGAAAGACTTTATTGATGCTTTGTTAAGCCAATACAAACATAGAGAAAAAGACCACTAAAACATTTAAAGTATATGCTCAATGATAAAGGGATTTAGCTGCTCAAGTACATCCATTTCTTTTTAACGAACAGATAGTGTTTACATTCATTAGCACCTTTCGCCCACCTTTCTTCAATCAAGTGTTTGGTAATGCATCATCAAACTTTCTGATATTGTCACCATTGGATAAAGGATCAAGTATATGGTCAAAGTTAGTAGAATTATTGATAATTTTATTGAAGCATTAGATACAAATAAGCCTATGGTCAATAAGAAGAAGGAAGGTAAAGTGCATGCCACTAGCTATGAAAGGCAAGAAAGAAAGCTGCAGCAGGCAATGCCCAAATAATCACATTCCATTCAACTATTTCAACCACAATTCATACAATACCCATATATTGCTTCCACTTCACAAATTCCATATGCCCAACATTATACTACACCACCCCATTTCCCTCAAACATTAACCATAAGAGCTTTCCCACAAGTGTTGTAAGCTATAAACCAAAACACATATCAAAATGCTAACCCTAAAAGAGGTCATAATGACCAAGAAAGGAGGTTAGTCAAATATGATCCCATACCAATATCCTATATCGAGCTCTTCTTAGAACTTCTTCAAAATAAAAAGGTTGCTTTAACCCCCAATAAAGCCCATAAAACCTCTTTACCAAGGGAGTATAACCTAAACACTTGATATGATTATCATACTGGAGCCATAGGTCACTTTATTGAGAATTGTCCAATTTTCAAAAGTAATCTCTACTTAATGCCAAATGGCTAAGTTTCGAGGGAATAATAGAAATGTCAAATACGAATCATAACCCTTTGTCTAACCATGATAATCTAAGAGTGAATGCTATTGAAGGAGGGTCAAAAGAAACTACCAAAAGGAAAATGTCCAAGATAAAGATGCTAATTAAGTTATCTTTAAGGTCTTCCATGAATTCTTACAGTCTCAACACCCAATGCCAAGATCATGGCAACAAAGTGATGTGTGAGTTCCATGGAGGCAAAGAAGATTGAAAATTACATTAAGTTTAAATGGTTACTTTAAAAGTTGATGGATGAGTAACTTGTCCAAATAACCTCTGATGTTGGAAAAGACGAATTAAATGTGATTGAAGGAAATGACATGGTCAATGGCATTCAAACCCATATATTTTCTCCTAGCATATTGATAATTCACTATAACCAAAACACAACTTTGTCACCTCCTTAAGTACCCGCTTCTCACACTTTGGAACCTATTAAAATTCAAGTACCCATTCTTTTCCCTTATAAGAAGACAAATGAGGTCCCATGGAAATACACTTGTTAAGTTTTTTCAAAAAGTAACTATGCCCTTATCATGACAACACACAATTGTGCCTCAACATCACTTGTTACCAATTTATCTAAGACTAGTGGTATTACTCACAATGGTCATTGTTACAGTTTTGAAGAGCTAGAAAAATGGAGATTAGAAGAACTAGAAAGATAAAGAAAGGGGAAAAAAAGAGATTATATAGGAAATTATTGTGGAAGAAGGTAAAAGGAATCTAAGGCATACAAGAAAGTTATGTCAAAAGAGGAAGTTTGTGAATTCTTAAAACTTATCAAGCAAAGTGACTACAAAGTGATTGAGTAACTTTATCTTACACCCGCACAAATTTCATTGCTGTTATTGTTTTTGAATTCTAAGCCACATAGGGAAGTGTTAATAAAGGTGTTGAACAAAACTCATATCTCTTTTGAAAAGCTCAGTGGTATTATTAGTAACATCATAGCTGATAATTACCTTATATTTACTAATAATGAGATAACATCTAAAGGAATAGGGCATAAGGCACTTCACATCTCTATAAAATGCAAGGACCACATCATAGCAAGTGTTCTTATGGACAATGGCTCTTCATTAAATGTAATGGCACAATCAACATTATCCAAACTCCTAATTAATGAATCCTACATTAAACCCAACACTATGGTAGTGAAAGCTTTCAATGGTACAAGAACAGAGGTTATTGGTGACATTGAACTTCCAATTTAAGTTGGTCTAAATGTTTTCAATATACTGTTCCAAGTGATAGAAATCACACTAGCCTATAGTTGTCTACTTAGGTGACCATGGATTCATTTAGCAAGGACAATGTCATCCACCCTACACCAAAAAGTGAAATTCATAATAGAAAACAAATTGGTGGTTGTATCAAGAGAAGAAGATTTGCTCATCAATAAACCAATATCTACTCCGTGTATTGAGGTCATAGAAGAGGCTCTTGAAAATGCATTCTAAGCTCTCAAATCCTAAAATTGCATTTGCTTGTAGAACTTGTAATGATGGCTAAAGTCATGTTAAAAAATAGGTTCAAATGAAAGAATGGATTAGGGAATTATGAAAAAGCTAAAAAAGAACCTCTTAAACTTCCCAAAAATGTTGAAAAGTTTGCGTTTATAGGTCCATAATAGCTGATAAGATAAGGGTTGCCACTGAAAAGAGGGAAAAGAGGATGGCATGCTTAGAAAATCAAGAGCTAAGAGCTGAAGGTATTCTTATATGTGACATGAAACACAACTTTTGGAGCATGGGAATTACCTTTCTTAACCAAATTCTAGCAAGCGAGGATGGAAACTCCACCATCGAAAGTGTTAGTTTGGTATACCCTTGCTCCATAGACTTTACAATCAATAATTATGATATCTTCAAGTTTCCCATTATCTTATAGTTTCATTCAAAGTAATCTTATGCTTCCACCACTTAAGGCTTTGCCCAATGCCTTAAGATTCTATCTATGAAATAGGCTTACATATTTCATTCTAGTGTACACTTTAAATAAAAATGCATGTACTCTTTCTATCATTTATGATTTCATTTATTTATTTTTTTTCATTGTCTCTATTCCTTGAAGTCCATCTTATATTTGCTTACTCAATTCCTTTTTCCCTCCTATATGCTTTGGTTAAATTCAAGTTTCAAAGTGATTCATTTAAGAATGATGGTTTTATGACCCCTATATGTAACTGTGATCATCCTATTGATTGTAGTGAGATTGAAGAAGAAGAAGAGATTGATATGTCTACAGTACTTTTAAGGCATGTTAAGGAAAAGGTGAAAGAGATCCAACCTTGTGAAGAATTAGTTAAGATAATTAATTTAGGCATAGAGGAAGATAAAAAGGAAGTCAAGATTGGTACTATGATGAGATAAGATGTATGAGAAAACTTGATCAAGCTTCTTTGTGAGCATAAGGATATATTTGCTTGGTCATATCAAGATATACTAGGATTGGAATAAATATAGTTGTCCTTAAGTTACCATTAAAGCCAAAATGGAAGTCAGTAAAGTAAAATTTAAGACACATGAGACTTGATATGTCTCTAAAGATAAAAAAAAAAAAAAGATTAGAAAGTAATTTGATGCTGGGTTCCTTATAGTCACCAAATATCTAGAATGGATTACCAACAATGTTCCAGTATCTAAAAAAGATGGGAAAGTTTGGATGTGTGTTGATTATCGATATTTGAATAAAACAAGCGCTGAGAATGATTTTCCATTGCCACATGTTGATGTTCTTATTGATAACACTACTGGGAATTTAATATTTTCCTTACGAACAGTTTTGATGTGTATCAAGTCAAGATGGATCCTAAAGATATGGACAAAACCACCTTCATCACTTTGTGAGGCATTTTTTGTTACAATGTAATGTCATTTGAGTTGAAAAATGTTAGGGCAACCTACCAAAAAGCAATAATGACTTTACTTTATGACATAATGCATAAAAAAGTAGAAGTTTAAGTTAATGATATGATCACCAAATCAAAATGTGAAGAAAATCATGTTATTCATTTAAAAAACTTTTTAAAAGGCTAAAGAGTTAATTTCGACTAAACCTAGCAAAATGCACTTTTAGGATGAGATCAAGGAAGCTATTAAAGTTCATGGTCAGTTAGAATGGAATAGAAGTTAACCCTAAAAAAATTTGTGCCATTTTGGAGATGCCAATACCAGGCATAGAGAAAAAAGTTCAAAGTTTCTTAGGGAGGTTGAATTACATTACTAGATTCATATCCCAATTAATGGCTACTTGTAATCCATTGTTCAAGCTTTTGCATAAGAATCAGACCATAGAATGAAATGAGAAATGCTAAGAAGCATTTACAAAGATTAAGTAGAATTTGTAGATGTTAGATTATGTAAATATGTATGGTATCATACTTAGGATTTCTTATGTTTTGGGAATAGTCTAGAGTAGTCAAAGTCTAGTTAGCTCAAGGCCTAGTCAAGATCTAGTTAGCACAATCTATCTAATATATACATGTACTTCTATTCAAAATGTGATAACTAGTATTTTTTATATGTTCTCTTTATCTCTCTACATGGTATCAAAATTGGTTAAATCCCTAGAAATTCCTAAACCTTTAAACCTAGAACATCCTCTTTCGATTAGCACTAATTTTTTCACTTCCTAATGTCTAATTGGAAATCTGACTGAACCATCGTGATCGACCTCCCTCTGTCAGCATACACTTAGAGTGTCTTCACTAGACAATCAGCATGTGTTCTCACATGTTATCATGTACTCTCACATGCCTCTTATCCGTAGCAGATCTGTGCTACAAATATGACCTTTTTTGGCATATATTGTCTCACTATTGCCATTGTTAAACCCAGACCTCGCTAGTGACTCTAGTTGGGTGATCTGCTACTGCCATGCATCGCCACTGACCACTACCATTTGGTGAACCCATTTTATTTGACACTCTAGTTTTATTTTTTCCCTTTATTTGATCTCTTTCAAGGTTTTTTTTTATGTAAATATGTGATCTTATAAAACTTCTTTCAATCCAATCATGGTAAGTGAGACCTCTTCTAAAAAATCTGGCATTTTCTCTAGAAATTGACCCCTTCTTTAGCCATTGCTATAGAAAAATTGTTAGGTTTGTCTAATTATGTTTCCTAGTCAAAGGTTGTTGAAAACTGGTGCCTATATCAAGGCTTAAAAGATCATCTCACCACTAAATTTTAAGATGTGAAAATTGATAAAGATGCATAGGAAAAGGCCGATGCTTTATTATATACCCTTTTTTGACAGTCTGTAGATCCTTCTCTTCATAATATTTATACTAATTTTGAAACTTGTTATGATTTATGGGCATAGACCAAAAATCTCTACACTAATAATATTCAACATCAATATTCTGTAGTTATCAAACTGATTAATTTATGACAATAGGATATGTCAGTCACAAATTTTTTTGGTTAAATGTCATCTATTAAGGCCAAATTTAATGCTTTATTGCCTACTAGTAAAACTGCTATTGAGGATCTAGCACAGTAAGATAAACTTTTCATGGTATGTACTTTACTGTTATAAGTACTGACCTTGCTCCTATTCAGGATCAAATTCTTCCTAGTCCAACTATTCCTACATTGCAAGAAGTCTTTTCTTGTATTCTCTAGGTTATTTGTTCCTAAATTGTCTAAGTCATCTAATATTGACAATTCTATATTGGTTTTCCAAGCTTAGCTAAGCCCTTAGAAGGAACAAGGATGTGGTCGTGGAGGAAATCAAGCAACCCATCCTAAATGTATGATAAGCAAAATATTTCCACATTTATTTCCTCTCATACTCTACCTTTTAGGATGTTAATTGAGCTTAATTTAGTGAATTGTCCTTATTTTGTGATTTGGTTATTATTCGGAGCCTAATTGAATTAATTGCTTAATGCTAGATTTTTAATACTATTTTCAATTTTAGGCTATAACTTAAGCTCTAGATATTGGATTAGGTTAATTTTTACATGGTTGGGAAGCTAAAAGAAAGCTCTACAATGTTTATGTTGAGGCCAGTTCTACCATTTAGAGTCTCAAAATTGGCCATGAAGTCATCCTAGTGTTTTTGTCCAAATTGACCTTGTCATAATGATTGGATCATAGTTAAAGCTTCAATGGGTCAAATAAGGTCAAACTAAAGCCTAAAGGTCCCTAAAGTCCAGCCTAATCATATTAAGCCTTAAAATTAGTGAAAATACATAGTTTTTAAGGTCAACATAGAGGCTAAAGTCAAACTAGGGTTTTACTTTACAAAGGATTGGTTTTGTGTTTGAATTTGTAAATATAGTTTAGAGGCTTCAATTGTAATAAGGCATGATTCATTAAGAGCCTAAAAGGCTACTCAAGAAGCTTAATGAGGGCTTAGAGATATAAATAGCTAAACCCCTCAGAGATTAGGTATTCTTTGTTAATTCTTTATAATTAGACTTTTCAGCTTTCTTTGGTTTTGTCTCTGCACTTTCATGGCAGCTATGGAAGGCTAAGCAATTTGTAACCAAGTCTAAGGGTATTATACTCCAATTGATTTGATTTTGAGACCTTGTTCTTATCTATTTAATTTTAGTTGATTTACTCCTACTTTTTTATTTATCTTGCTATTTGGTTACATGTATAATTGTTAATGTGGCCATTTGGTAATTGTACGTGTGATTCGTGTCTAATTGATGAATCTGGCTAAATTTAGTGTTGCATGTTAGCTAGTAGTTCAATGTTCTTTACATGAGAAGTAGGGTTTAAGTGATTGAATGGAAGGTGTTTGTTCAATTGCTTAACCTAGCTAAATTCTGGATTTCAAGCTTACTTGCATCCTGCTCTAGGAATATGTGGTTACTTGTTTCTGCTAATCATGCTAAACTAAATCCTAGGTGGTTATCTAGTAGAGGATTTAAAGGCTATTGCAAAGGTTTTGAATAGCTCTAGATTAGGCAATTAATTGAAATTAAATACATATTTAGTGGTCTATGATAAATCTATCTAGAGGTGTAGTGATTATCCCTTAGACTAGTTGCATCATTTCTATATTCTCTTATTACAACCTTTCTGCACTCTTTTACTACTGAACTTGTGTTTTTTGTTTTCCTACAATTTAACTTAATTGTAAGTCCTCTAATTCATGCTATGACACACACAAATAGATCACTAGTCCCTACAGAGATAACCTAACTTCCTAATACTACTAGCATAGGTGATTCAACACTACTTTTGTCGACTTTGATAGCCCTCAAAATTTGGCATCATCACCAGGGACTAGTTGATTTGTTTTTGTGTGTTTTCAATCATTTGTAGTAATAGGATGTTAATATTAGCATTATGCTTTAAATTTAGTTCCATTCCCCCTTGTTTTTCCTTTATTTTTGCCTAGTTTCCAAATTTTTTTATTTTTTTGACACTATTCATGGCCAAATTTTGGGTGGAGTTAGGGGTTGATTTTTGGTGGGTCATCACTTTAGGGTGTGCAGATCAAGGCTCACCGCTACATCATGAGCACTACCCTATCTCGACGTAATTCCATTATCTTCTATAACTTTTTCATTTTTTTTATTGAATTTTTTCTATTACAACTCTTTTGGCTTTTGCATTTCTATCAAGTTTTTTTTATGTATGACTCGATCCTCTTATGATATCCTATTGAAATATGATCCAAAAAGAAAGGACAATGCAAAATTTGAGAAGAGATATCAAGCATATCACTTCAGCCCTTCTTGTTTTTGCATCAGACAGTAAGCCTTCCACTAGTTCACTTTCTGGCCTTGGAGTGACACTTGATTTAACTTCTAACCATTCATCTGAATCTGAATTCAAAGACATGGTTATCCATCCAAGGGCTTTGAAAGAGTTAGCTACCCCTAACTTAAACTATTAGCCTCTATACATTGAATACCCGGACTAGATGTTGTATTCAAGCTGAAGTTTGCACTGATACATTTGCTTCCTACCTTTCATGGGCTAGTTAGAGAAGACCCTCATAAACACTTGAAGGAATTTCATGTTGTATACTCCACTATGAAACCTCAGGGCATATCAAAAGAGCATATCAAATTGAAGGCCTTTACTTTCTCATTGGCTAATTCTACCAAGGACTGGCTTTATTACCTTCCACTTGATTTAGTCCATTCATGGCAAGATATGCAAAGGATGTTTTTGGAAAAAAAAAATTTAGCATCTAGGGCTACTACTATAAGGAAGAAGATTTGTGGCATAAGGTAGAATTATGGGGAGACACTATATGAATACTGGGAAAAGTTCAAGAAGCTATGTGCCAGTTGTCCCCATAAACAGATTAGTGAGTAACTTCTAATCTAATACTTCTATGAAGGTTTGGTTCCTATAGACATAAGTATGATTGATATAGCTAGTGATGGAGCATTGGTGGACAAGACACCTGAAGCAGATAGAAATTTAATTACCAACATGGCTGTAAATTCTCAGTAATTTAGAATCAGATATGACGTAGCTTTAAGGAAGTTGAATGAAGTAAATGTGTCCAGTGCTGCTAATCACTAAAGGCTTAAACATAGACTAGTTAAGCTGACATCTTTGGTGAGGCAAATGGCTATGGGACAAGCATAAAAACAAGCATAGTCTATTAGAGTTTATGGCATTTGCTCTCTTAGCACTCATCTAATAGATGCATGTCCTACACTGCCAGAAGAAGAGACCATCCCTTAAGCCTATGCAGCAGACATTTTCCTTGGCAGACCCCAGCTAAGATATTATCCTTATTCCAACTTTTACAACCTTGGTTGGAGAGACCACCTTAACTTTAGATATGCCAACCCTACTACCCAGCAATGACAACACCAGCCTTCTTACTAGCCTACAAGACCAAGCAACAGATATTAGCAACCTTACCCTCCTAAACAACAAGTAACCCACTAGATAACCCCTCGATCACCTCAATCGGCCTTACCAACACCTAAACAAAAACCATCACTTGAGGACTTAGTCAAATCAATGGCAACAAGTTCCATTTAGTTCTAGCAAAGGACTGAAGCAACTGTTTAGAATTTAGAAACCCAAATAGGCCAACTGACATATTCTATTAGTAAGCTTAAAACCTAAGGTTCAAGCCATCTACCTTCTCAAACTATCATTAACCCAAGTGACAATGTGAGTGTAATAGTTTTGATAAGTGGCTAAGAGGTAAAAACCCCCCAAACAACACTAACCAAAATCATCCACTAAGAGACTAGAAAAACTAAAAAAATTTGAAATCATAACCAATAAAACCAAAAACCAAAACATGACATCCTTCTACCCTTTCCAAATAGAATCACTTAATCCAAAAAGCAAGAAGAAGTAAACAAAGATAGAGAGACCTTAGAGACCTTTAAAATGTAAGTCAACATACCACTCTTGGAAGCCATTAAACAAATCCCCAGATATTCAAAGTTCCTGAAAGAATTATGCATTCATAAAAGGATATTAAAGGGGAATGAGAAGATGACCATAAGGCCAAAATGTTTCAGCTCTCATCAAGCAAAATTTACCCTAGAAATGCAAGGATTCAGGAACTTTCACTATACCATGGATCATAGGCAACTCCATATTTGATCAAGCAATATTGGACTTAGGAGCATCAATCAATGTCATGCCAATGTCAGTCTACACTTCCCTCAGACTTGGACCTCTAAAATAGACTGGTGTTGTGATTCAATTAGCTAATAGAAGCAATACATATCCTACTAGAATGGTAGAAGATGTATTAGTACAAGTCAATGGACTAATCTTTCCTATTGATTTCTACATCCTCAACATCGAAGAGGAGTCCCATCCAACCAAGCCCCACTTATCTTAGGGAGACCATTCCTTAAAATAACAAGGACCAAAATAGATGCATGAAGGAACACTTTCTATGGAATTTGGTGATGATATGGCACATTTCAACATATTTGATGCCATGAAACATCTAATTGAGAAGCAGACTGTATTTCATATTAAAACACTTGATTTTTTTTAATTTAAGATGCTTTTCCTCACATATTTGGCAGAAATTCATTAAACAAGTTGCTGAAAATAAGCCATCTAGGAACAGAAATTGCAACAAAACAAGAAGAAAAAGCTACAGATTTTCAGGAAAAAGATATAGCAAAGATATTACTATCCCTACCATCATTCTCTATTGAACCAAAATATGCTGCAATACCAGACTATAAAGATTTGCCTTAACTAGCCAATCTAGATTTTAACCAAATAACACCAAAATATTTAGAAGATACAGAAATGATGACTAAAAGCAAAGTTATAGGATTTGTTCCAGAATTGATGCCATCCACCAGAATGCTTCATTCATTAGTGTAACCATTAGAATTGAAGCTTAAACCTCTTCCTTCCCATCTAAAATATGTCTTCCTAGCAGCAAATGAAAAGCTTTTAATCATTATAATAAGGAGCTTTCAACCAGATCAAGAAGAGAATTTGCTGCAAGTCTTGAGGGAACATAAGACAGCCATAGGGTGGAAACTTGTAGACATCAAAGAAGACTTAACCCTCTAATCATGGATGTTGTTAAGAAAGAAATTAATAAGTTACTTGAGGCTAGAATTATTTACCCTATATCAGATAATAAATGGGTGAGTCTAGTGCAAGTTGTCCATAAGAAAACTAGAATAATAGTGGTGCAAAACTAAAAAAATGAGCTTATTCCTACAAGAATTTGGAATGGATGGAGAGTGTGCATTGATTATAGGAAGTTGAACTAGGCAACCAGAAAAAATCACTTTCCCTTTCCTTTCATTGATTAAATGTTAAAGAGGCTTGCTAAAAAATCACACTACTACTTTTTGGATGGATTTACTGGGTATTTGCATATTCACATAGCCTAAAAAATTCAAGAGAAGATCACATTCACTTGTCCCTTTGGCACTTTTTCTTTTAGAAGAATGTCTTTCAACCTATGCAATACACCTAGCAAATTCCAAATATGCATGGTAAGCATCTTTTCAAATTTTTTAGAGAAATGCATAGAGGTGTTTATAGATGATTTCACTATTTATAAGGATTCATTTGATGATTGTTTGGATAGTCTTGCTAAAGTGCTTAAAAGATGCATAAAGACTAATGTTGTGCTGAATTTTGAAAAATGCCATTTTATAGTTGAACATGGAATAGTCTTAAGCCATTTGGTTTCTAGCAAAGGGATAGAAGTAGATAGAGCTAAAATTGATGTTATTTCCTTCTTACCTTACCCCACATGTATGCAAAAAGTGTGTTCTTTTCTTGGACATGTAGGATTTTATAGAAGACTTATCAAAGATTTCAGCAAAATAGCTCTTCCACTTTCCAAGCTCCTCCAAAAAGTAGTAGATTGAATAATAGCTTTTGATTCTTAATTCTTGATTTGTAGCTAGTGTAGTGATTGATTTTGAAAGGTAGGTAGGTTGCATTGGTAGACAATTTCTAGTTTATGAGATTTTGAACCTTCAATTATGTATATATCTTAATAATTTCCTTTCTTTTCTTGTGTGATTTTCTTTCATGATTGTGTGCTTTAGAACTTGCTTTGAATCTTGTTGAAATTACATTTAGCACTTGCATGCACAAAAGTGATTAAGGCATTCTTTCACATAGCCTTTTACCTTATTAGCTTACCTTGCATATTTTAACATTGTTTGGCACTTTTGAGCTTATTTAACCATTTTCTTGTTCTTTAGCCTTAAGCATAGCTATGCCAGGTCTCTAATGTCTTTACATAATCTTAAGGATTAGTAGAGCATTTGAGTCATTTTGAGATGTTTTCTTTGGACAAGTGTATGGGAATCTTGATTGGTGGTAAAAGAGGAAATTGTGGCAAATGTTATGGTAAAAAAAAAGGAAAGAAAGAAAATTCTACTAAAAAGACTAAAAAATAAAAATAAAGAAAAAATATGAAAAAAAGAGGAAAAAAGAAAAAAGAAACAAAACAAAATAAAAAAAGGAAGAAAAAGAGAAGAGGTTTAATATGAAAATAGTGATGTTGATTTCCCAATCGTGAATCTTCATCTCAATTCAATGATGTTTTAATTTTTTTGGTTTTTAACCTTTCATACTCCTTCTATTCCTTTACTTTCCCTTTTCCCTTGACCCTATTATAACCCCTAATAAAGTCTTTTTGATTTGTGTTTGTTAGCCTAGATAACTAGACTATCTTTTATTTTGATGATAAAAATAATTTTGATCATATCATTTTATGTTTATAAGCTTTAATTATTTGTTGAGTATGTGCAGGTTCAAAGTTCATCAAAGGTTGATCAAGAGATCTACATTAGTAATAGGTTTATTTGATTTTTATAGGATCTTTTGAAAGTGAATTTTTCACAATTTAGCTCCAATTATTTTTCTTAAAATGATTTTCAAAATGAGGTAGTTTTTTAAACCACTGAAGAAAGCAAAATAAAAAATAAAAAAAGGTTGTTTATGCATTAATGCAGAAGCTGTGAAAAACTATTTTTTACTTCATAAATTGATGTATACATCGATGCTGCATCAATGTGACATCAATGTATGAAGAACAAATTTGAAAAATTACTTTATCAAAGGTTAGGAAAACTTCCTGAATCGATGTATTAGTTATATAACAGACTTACATCAATTCCACGTTGATGTAACAACAAAAAATCAGTTTTTTTCTGTTACAGACGATTATAAAAGTTGCAACCACCCAACCTTCTTTCTATATAAATGATCTTTCATCGATTTTCTTCATCATTCAAGTGTGAAAAACCTTTCTATCATCTCTTCTACCTCTATTTTTCTGGTTTTCACTTATTCAAAGATCTTAGAGCTCAATTGAAGAAATTCACATAGTTTTGTTTGAGATTTTCATCTCAAACTTTGGTTTTGTATTCTTATCTTATCCCTATTATTTTCTTTTAGATTTCTGGTGCTAGAAATCTGGTTTCTAGGTTTGGAAGAGCCCTATTGTAATTCTTCTAGGTTAGCAAGATCCCTGTTTAATTCTTGTGATTTAGGTTTAGAAGAG
>JANHAO010005094.1:0-23126 GCA_026873985.1 Saraca asoca | reverse complement strand
AGAAAGAAACTCAAAGAATGAAGTTGCATTTAGATCAAGGAAAAGATAGAAGGAGAATCCATGCAAGAAACAAGCAAGAATCAAAAGAAAAAGTGAAGAAACCACTTAGCACGGCCGTACCATGGAATATGGCCAGGCCGTGTTAGGTGCTATAAGAAGCCTGATGAAGAAATTGCAAAGGAATCGAAAATCATGCCCACAGCATGGCCATGTTGCACAACACGGCCAGGCCATGTTACAAGCTGACATGTTTTAATCTGATGAACATGATCTCATGCAACACACCCAGCCCATGCTTTGAAACACAACCGTGGTGAATGCATAAAAAGGGTATAAATAGGGTCCTTTGTAATTAGTTTTATTCATGTAGAATTTAGGTTTTCTTTTAGTTTATTAGTTTTAATTGTTCAAGATTCTGCAGTTTAAATTTATTGAAAGTTTTTCCAAAATTCATATCATTGATTCTTTTACTTTCTTCTTCTTCTTCATCTTTCTCTTTTATTTTCTAATTGCATTTGCTATTTAGTTTTTCTGCATCATCTTTTCTTTCTTTTGCTGATCATTTTATCAACTTTATTTATTTTCTTTCATATGCATCTACATAATCTTTACTCCTTTCTTTATTCTTCTGCATCTTTCTTTTTCTTCTTCTCTTATCTTCTTTTACATTCTTTATTTATCTGCATCTATTCTCTTTTCTTTTATTGCTTTCTGTTTCTATTCTTGATCTTTTTCTTTCTTTATTTATTTTCTTTTGCTTCTTTAAATTATTGCATCTTATCTTTTGTTCTTGATTGTTTCTTAATTTATTGCATCAACTTCTTGTCCTGCATTCTTGCATCTTGTTTTAATTAGGTCTTCTTTCTATTGTTTACTTTGGTTATTATGTCAAACATGCATGAGTAGACATTGATTCTAGGATTGAGAATAGCCTAATTATGATTCTTTAATGTTGTTGATAAATTTGTTATTATGATTTCCTGATTTATTTGGTTCAACTATTATGCCTAAAATGTTTTGGTAAAATATTTGGCCAGTATTTTATCATATCTTAGGTAAATAATTGAAGTACCGAAAGGAGAAGGTTATCACTGGAAAACTAATAATTGAATAAAGAGATCTTAATCATGAAAATAGATTAAATTTCTTTAGGAATCCTTATTGGTGTGCATAAATCTTAAAGGGCTTAATTTAACTTAAATCCACGAAAGTGGGTAATTAAGTTAATTTAGGTTACATTATTAGACCTTAAAAGAGGCTATTAATTAATTTAGGCAAAACCATCCTCAAATAAATTAAGTTATCATAATAGAAAATAAATCAATTAGTTATTAATGATCATAATTGTGGTAAATCCTAATCCTAGGCTTTTTGCATCTGATATATTCTTTAATTATTACTTTACTTTCTTTCTTTCCTTAAATAATTTCTTCTTCTATTTTCTGTTTTTCTTTCTTTCTTTCATTCCTGTTTATTTATTTCTTTTATTTTCTATTGATTTTGATTGTAAAATTGTAAAGATTTTAGTAATTAATATTAACTTCTCTGTGGGATTGACTCATATTTGCTAGTACTAGCTAAAACTACACCATGCACTTGCGGACTTTAAACACATCACACACGTTATCTCATTACAACTCTTTTTCTCTCTTTAAGTGAGTGACTTAATTCTTCATGATAATTTCTTAAATTTTTATTGTTAATTCCTACTTTTCTTCCTCTTTAATTTGATACCAAAATTATGTTGATTCATGGGGTAAAATCTGAGTTATGAATTTTTGAAGCCTACAGTCACTATTTATGTTATTATTTAACCTATGAACCTACACAATTATCTAGTGATTTTAGAGCTTGAATATGTTACTTCTAGCTTGGTTCTTTATAATGAAACCATAATCTAAAAGTATTTGGTTGTTTGGTGGAAAAAAAACTTTGAAAAATACAAGAAACTAATATGCTCTTTTTTCTTGTTCTTGAAGAGTATTAAGGATCCTTATGGGTTTTGATTGAATTTCTTGTTTCTAGTTGCTAAGGTGGGTGATTTATCCCTTTCTTGTGAATTATATTGTGTTTGTTGATTGTAATCTTCTAATTGTGGATGTAAGTTGATGAAAATGAGTATTTGTGATTGTATGATTAAGTTTAACATTGAATGGTCTTGTTGATATAATGATTAGTTTTTTACTGAAAAGGTTGAGTTTTAAGTGTGTTTAAGTCCTTAAAATATGCTATATTGAACTTCTATGATTTGGTGTAAGATTGGGTGTTGTTTCCCCTATTTTTCTACTATTTTTTGCATTTTCTAGAATTCATAAGTTAAGTCGCCATGCTTTACACTGTCCGTGCTATTATGCTCATGGGAATCAAGTTGTATTGTGTCTTATGATTCAAATAAGGATTTGAACTAAATTCTTGTGAGTCAAATCAAACTGTCCTACCCTGTTTTTGACTTTAATTACAATTTTGATCATATGCATAACTTCGACTTCTTAAAAGTTTTCAAATTTTGGCAAGCAAACTCACATTTTGAACTGGATTTCCTCGAGTTGAATAGAATCCTTCTTATTTGATTCCCGTGATTCTAATTGTGATTCTACTTGGATTTCATCCACAATCATAGTAGCAATTCTGATCGTACCTCCAGAATTTTATACTCTTCCAGCCCAAACTTCCCTCTTTCTATAATATCCTTTATTTCCTTTGGTCTAATCTCCTATAAATTCTAACTATCTCAAATATAGCAGTTAATAAATCCTAATTGATCAACTCATAAGCTAGTATCAATAATTCTAATTCTTATCTATGCATGGATATTTTTGATAATCATTCTGGTAGTTATTATGATAATGAAACAAAGTATGTGTGGTTGTAATTATGATGGAATGTGATTCATGTGATCAAGAACATGATTGAATGTGAATGTTGTGATACAACAATTATGAGTATTGATATTATTTAAAGTTTGAGAATTCCCAATCAGACATGAAATGGTATATGAAATATAATGATAATAAAATGTGAATGATGTGATGAGATGGGCATAAATGAATCGAATCTTAGATCTGCATATTCTGATTTAATGTGAAGGATAAGGCAGAACCTAGAAAGATAAGGCTGGAATTATGTAAGATAAAGCTAAATGGAGTAATAAGAAGGATTTTGATTGATATGAGGATTTTGATTGATATTATTTATTCTATCTTTTATTTGAATTATTATCTTGAGTTACCTTGAAAGAGATATAAAGTGAATTAACAAGTGATGAATAAAGATGATGGCTTGAGACCATAACATATAACCAAACTAACATGGTGTGAAATAAAAATAAATGGATGGCTATGATTTTCATGTGTATTGCTACTATTGAGACATTCATAATTTAGGTATAGATGTATCTCACCGAGCCCTAGACTCACTATTTAGTGGATTGTTTTTTTGATTCTCAAGATCTTACTGATAAGCCACTATTAGAAAAGTAAGAATGAATAGTGATCCAATAGAGATTACTTCTAACATCTTTTCTAATACCATGTTAAGTCCCCTAGGTGTATATGAGATTAGGATTCGTTACATAATTATTTTGAATCTAGTTAGGTGTGAAGTGTTACATGAGGTTGAATTCATTCCTATGGAACCCTTGAATGTCTAGTTGATAATGACCTTAGGAAGGTTCGATCCCTAGAAGTTCTACCATCTTTACATATTTTACTAAACTTTTTTAAAAAAACTATAAACAGCATGGCCACAGGGCTTAGTTATATTAACCTATACTTTTGGTTTCATAATAAGTCATAAGTTAATCTAACTTTGATTTACCTTTGCCCTTGAAAGGACATAAGGTGGTTTAGGGATGACTTTTGAATAGAAGGATGTGATGTATTTTGGAAACTTGTGGATAACTTAAGGACAAATATTTAACTTGGCATGTGCTTGTTGACTGATGTTGTTGCATATTATGAAATATGTTTATATTCCAAGTTATTCCACTTTTATTTTATAAGTCTTCAATATTTCAAACCACAAATTGAAATTGAGTACACATGACTAGTAATAATGAAACAAGCATGAAGAGAAATTGATAATGGAAATTGATAAAGGTTGGTGAATATCAATAAAAGATTGATACTTACACTAGTCATGGTCAGTAAATTAGGTCATGACATCATCTTTACCACTAGTAAGAAAATTTTATCAAAGTCAATGCCTTGCTTTTAACCAAAACTTTTCACCACTAGTCGAGCTTTGTACTTTAGTAGTTTGTCACCATTTTTCTTTAATTTAAACACTCATTTGTTCTTGAATGCTCTCTTCCTGTAGGAATTTCCACCAACTCATAAGTATTGTTTTTATTCAAGGAATCTATTCTTCTTACATAACTTTGATCTAAGAGTTTTTATCATTATTGTTAGCTTTACTATCATGTTTTCTTCTATTTTGATATTGAAAAATAATTTTGATGAATGTCGCAATCTAACCATGTGCTTTTAGTGCTTGTTGATATTGCAGATTTAAAGTTAATCAAGTGACATTCAAAAAATCCACTATAGATTTAGTACTTTTATTAATTTTACTAGGATTTTTTGTAAGTGTGTTCTATTCAATTTGATCCAAATTAAGTTTCATAAAATAGTCATATTGAGGTAGAAATAAATCAATTGAAATAAGTTAAAATCAAATATTTCCTAACTAAGTTTTCAAATGCATTTTCACAAGTGCAATTTTTATAAAAACTATTTTTCACTGTGTGAATTGATTCATGAATCGATTCATACTAAAAATCTTGTAAAATGTACTTAAATTGATTAGATAATTGATTCATGAAGAAATGTTTTGAAAAATACTTTTAACAAAAGTTAGAAAAATTTCTAAATCAATTAGGCAATCGATTCATAACCTTTTTACATAATAGACTAAATTGATTCATGCATCAATTTGGTCTTGAAGTTCTTTATGATCTTCATGAACGAATTGATTCACAAATCGATTAATTAGTTAGTAATCACTCTAAATCGATTCACAGACTAAAAGTTTGTTTATTTTTCAAATGTTTGTTATCACACTATAAATATGGCTTAGCCGCATTTCAACAAAATAACTTCATAACAACTTTTCATATCTTAAGAGCAAAAACCAGAAAGAAAATCAGAGTTAAAACTGATCTACCTCTACCTCTTCAAATATCATTTGATTAAGGATCTTAGATCAAATTTGTGAAGAACTCACACTAGTTAATTGAGATTTCATCTCAATTGTGATATTTTACTCTCTTACCTTATTCTTGGTTCTGTTTTTAGATTTCTAGGTTGATAGAAATTTGAGATACAAAGAAAGAGGTTGATCTTCCATTTGCATCTTCTTTAGTTCTGAGATTGATTGCAATTAGCTGAAGGTGTAGAGAATTCTTATTGTATCTTCTAGATTATGAGGTTGATCATAGTCTATAGGAGATAAAAGAATTTTTGTATCTATAGGTTAGCAAGAGCCTAATCAAATCTTGTGTATGAATTGGTTTACAAGAGCCCAGATAATCTTGTGTTTTAGTAATAAAAGTGATTATCCAGTTGAGGTTTGTCCAGTAGATGTAGACTTCAATTGTGGTTTCAATTAAAGCTGAACCACCTTAAAAATCTTTGTATTCTTTATTGTTCTTTATTATTTTTGCATACATTCTAGTTCTGCAATTCTGCTTAATTGATGATTCTATCATTAAATTCTAGTTTAATTATTTAATTGATTACAATTGTTTCTGCAATACTACATCGCATCTAATTAGTGACTCCAATTTAATTTTGATTTTCCAATAAACATTATTTGATAATTTTGTATAAAGACTTCCACTTTTTATGAAGCAAACTAGAATCACAAATCAAAAGAGTATTTTTAAAAAGGGGAAGATCATAAATTTTGGGACCAACAATTATCAGATTGAAAATCTTAAAAACTTTATGGCTTTCTCTCTCTTTCTTTTGAAATTAAAATGTATTAAAAACTGAGATACTTTATGGAAGGCTTATGTTCTTTAGTAGACCTCCTTAGTTGGGGTTCCACCCTATGAGGTTCTCTACTCAACACTTTATATCATAGTATAACATTTCTATGTTTAGCTTTTTAGTATCCACCCTACGTTTTGATTCTTGTGTCTTCTTTCCATCAATGGCACTTTTTGATGGAGTTCTTGATGGTATTTGATCATTTACACTTTTATCAAAAACTTTATCAATTTTTTCTTCTACTTTTACTTCATTTATTCCTTCATGCTCAAAGAACATGACATCTCTACTTCTGACAAATTTCTTCTTTTTTAGATCCCATAATCGATAGCCAAATTCTTCATCACCATATCCAACAAAAGTACATGAAATAGCCTTGTCATCCAACTTTGACCATTGTTCCTTTGACATTTGCATGAATGCTTTGCAACCAATCATTTCCAAGTCAGAGCAACCAACATATTTTTTTGTTCAAACTTTCTCTAGAATTTTAAAATTCAAAGAAACAAATGGTGATATACTGATTAGGTAGACTGCAATATTGACAGCTTCTCCTTAAAATATTTTAGGTAGATTTGTCATAAACATGCATCGAACGTTCTCCACAATCATTTGATTCCTTCATTCTATAACACCATTATGTTGTGGAATACTAGGAACTGTCTTCTCATATCTCACACCATGGTTTGAGTAATAGTAATATGCCTTAGACTCTTGAGATGTGCATTCTCCTCCATTGTCAATGCAAAGACAATCAAGGGTAGTCTAGTCTCCCTTTCCACCAAAGCATGGAATTGTTAGAAACACTAGAATACTTGATCTTTTGATTGTAACAAATATACCCATATGTTTCTTGTGGCATCATCAATAAAAGTGATAAAGTATTTGTTACCACCCAAAGATTTTGCTTCAATGGGAATGCAAATATCAGAGTGTACTAACTTTAATTTATGTTCCTTCCATTTGAAGTTTTTTAAAAATTAAACTCACTGATGCTTTCTAAATAAACATTGCTCACAAGGGTTTAGTGATTCACTTTTAGCAATCAAAATAAGGGATTACTTAGCCAAAAGTTATAACCCTTTCTCATTCATATATGCCAACCTTTTATGCCATAAATTTAGTTAAGCATCATCTTCAATTACATTTAGTTGCATTCGTAGATCTTTAAATGAGTTTTGTATAATGAGTAGCATATTTTTCCCCTCACTACCATCAAAGATCCCTTGGTCAATTTCCATGAACCTTTGCCCATATAATGCTCATATCCTCCCTTATCCAAAACACTTGTCTAAAAAGTAGATTCAATTGTAGATCAAGACATGCCTCACATTTTTTAATGTTATTATGCAACCAGCTTTCATTTACATACAAACATTACCAATTACCATAATCTGAGAAGTACTTTTGTTCCCCATGTTGACGAATTCTAAGCTTCCTATTTTATAGGTTATGAAGTATTCCATTTCAAGAACACAATGGAATGATGCTCTAAAATCGACTATCCATTCGGCTTTGGATTTTGTTAAATGACAACATTCTCTTTTATAATCACAAAGGGGAGTGACTTTATCATTATTAGTGGCAGTTACAAGAATTGTGATGTTATTTTCCTTTTTTCCCTCTTCTCTTGATTTAGAAGTTCACAATCTCTTTTCATATGTCCATGCTTTTGGTGGTGATAACATTTCAATTTGCTTTTGGACTTGGATCTTCCATTATGTTCTCCATTTTTATTTTAGCCCTACTTTCTGTAACAAAGGTTTATGTATCATTGCCAATTGCATCTCTCAAACAAGTTTGTTCATTGAATAGGCTATTCTTCACCATACTCATTATATGACAGACGATAATTGTATTGTCAAGCCTTTAAACTAATGTAGGTGCTCCATAATTAACTATCCCTATTTCAGTTTCAAATTCATAAGTTTTCTCATTATGAAAACTCTTCCTTAGGCATTCTTTTTCTACTATATATTTTCAATATTTTTCCAAAGAATGTGAAGATCACTTTCTTTGGAAACTTGATTGTAAATTGAAAGTTCTACACACTAGCGTGTCGCATCTAGTGTTTTCTTTTTCATTTTTTTTCCAATCTTCTTCTGATGTTTTCTCTAGCTTAACTGCATCACCTTCTATTGGTTCATATAAATCTTTACAATAAGGGTGATCCTCCATCATGTTTCCCTATAATGAATAATTTGTGTCATTTAACTTGGCTATGGTTTCAAAATTGCTCTCCATCTTGGTGAGTAACCCCATATGTATACTATATGTATAATCATATGCAACAAAAATGAATAGTTACAATAACCACAGATGGTATAACTAGCCAATAGTGAAAAGAGAAAAAAAATTGGATAGCTTAACCAGACCAATGGCGATATAACCAATTAATATAAATTACAAAACAAGTTTAACAATGTAATTAGGCTTTGATGCTAGTTTTAAGATGAGAGTGAACATACACAACAAAAAATTACAATAGAAGAAGATTAATGGACACTAAGAATTTTTAATGTAGAAAATCCTCTTTGATTTTATAAGGAAAAACCACAAATCAAATTTCAAAAAATATTCATTATGTGATAAAATTACTATAAGAGATATTGTTCTGTTTCTCACACATTTAATATTCTCTCTCTAAAATTTGTAACTCAATGCTCACAATTTTATCACTCTAATATTCTAATTTAGAGCATTATAATTTTCTCACATTTTACCCTATGTAATACCCACAACTCACTCATAGAGAATACCAACGTTTTAAAAATCGGACTAGATAGTGAATCAAAAAAGTCTACAAGTCATGGTTCAACTGTTTGAACCCATTAAACCAATGGTTGAACCAAATGATATCATTAATATAAATTTATTAAAAATTAATAGGTAACATATACTATAAATATAAGCTTATATTTTATATAAAAAATAAAAACTGAAAGAAATAAAGTAAACTAATGAGTTTTTAGTTAATTAAGTGTTAAATTTCTGCTTCTTTTATTAGTTCTTAATTACATGTAGGTCCATTGGACCAACTTAACAACAAAAGTCTATAAGTAAAAAAAAAATATGACTAGTTTTTCAATTTCATTCGGTTTATCTTGGTTTAAAGCAATTTGACTGCTAAAATGATTTTTATCATTCATTCAGACCAAATTATGTAATGGGTGTTGGTTAGACCATTTGGTCTAATACGATTCTCTTAACATTAGAGAATATATAATTCTTTAAAGTTGTGTTTTTTCTTCTCTTCTTCATGTGATGAAGCTAAAAAAACCAAGTTCTATTTTGTTATGGGTATTTCTGGAATGCACGACTTAGATCGACTGAGGCCCAATAAGAGGCATAACCCACCGGGAGGAGGCCCAAATTAGAGGATCAAGATCACTCAGTGAGGACACCAAGCCACTGGGTACGAGCTGAAGGCGATGAGCAACGTCACCACTAGGAATGCAGCTCACTGAGAAGACCTCCCACTCATCAGCGAATGGGGTGTCCCTCCAACCAACCATGAGGAAAGTGACTAAGCGAATACAACAAGGCTAGCCAAAGATTCCAGGTTGCCCACCAGCACAAGACCAAGTCACAAGGTTAGCAAGCCAGACACATGTATGAAACCTAATCAATAATTCGAGGCACACATCTCCAACTGACAGCTTAGCCTTTAAGTCAACACATCAGCCTCTAAAAATTTGACAATGATTTGCCTAGCATTAATTACCCGATGCTAAGCATTAAATGCTCAGTGCGGCGGAAATAATCATTCTACTATTTATAAAATTATATTTGTAACCCTCCCCCTTCTATAAATAGGAAGGGGTGGTCATTGTAAAAAAATGCCAAATACAGAAAAAGCACTGTACACTATGAGAGAACACTACCATTGTATTTGAAAAGCAATTGTTAGTTGATAATCAAAACCACTGTGGACATAAGGCCAACTTGGCTTTAGCTAAACCACGATAAAACTTCTTGTATATGCTATCTTTCTTCTCTTCCATTATCTTTCTTTTTTATTTTCTATCGTATTTAGCTTGAAGTCAGGGGTGATATTGAACTCAAACCTGCTGATCAAATTTCAATGTCAATATTTTGGCACTAGAAGGAAGGCCCCACTGCATACTCTTTATCTTTTATCTCTAATAAGCTGTTTTAAGCTATTTTAAGCACAATGGTGAGAGGAAAGGCCACCAAGAGTACAAAAATCACTACTAGCTAACTTGAAGGTTAGACACAACAGTGAAGCATAGCTACCCCTGCGGCAGGTGCCAATGCTTGCACAGCCTCCTTTATCCTACATCAATTCATGGCTCTCGAAACTAATGAAGCTCGAACTTGGCAATAATGCCAAGAAGCACTTAACCTGCGTCAGGAAGCACTTGAGAACACCATGAAAGAGTTAGCTAATATGGTTAGAGCATTGGCCTAGGCGCATGCCCAAAGTGCACTTAGATAGGGTGAAGTTGTTGTACCTGAGGGTGGATGTCATCAACCGGGGCCTCAGCACAAAGAGCAAGCTAGGATCGAGTGTCACTAAGACGGTTCACTCCACTTATCTAACTCGCAATTGAGGTCTGAAGTCCACCAAGTTTGAAAGGACATGGGAGATGACCAATAAGGTGAAAGCTCACACCGAGATGAGAGCTCACATGAAACCAATCACGAGCAAGACATGAACCACAATTCATTTAGCCACGAGCATGATAAGAGGCATAAAACCTTTGACTGGCATTCTCATGGTAAGTGAGATGAAAGGAGCCAGAGAATTTCTAGTCATTGATTTAAGCACCTAGACCTGATGATCAGGGAACTACTCCAGAGGATGGAACAATTGGAGAAGAACTTTGTGTCCCAGAGTAACCAAGAATCCCATGAGGAGAGAACTCCATTCTCCAGCATAATCGAGATAGAGCCCCTCCTTCATAGGTTCAAGATCCCAAACATTCCCTTATACAATGGGGATAGTGATCCCTATAGCTATTTGGACACTTTTAACATCCAGATAGACCTGTAAACTTCCAATCCACTAGTGAAGTGCTGAGTCTTCCCTACCACACTTAGAGAGATGCCACAGACATGGTTCAGGAGTCTCCCAACTCGTAACATAAAGAGTTGGGAGGAATGTCAAATGAAGTTTCTCAACCAATATAGGGTGTTAAAGAAGTAGCTTGCCTCGTCCTACCACTTGGTGATGGTCTTCCAGCGGAAAGATGAGTCACTCAAGGACTATATCACCAGGTTTCAATGAAAAGTTAGCAATGTGAAAAACCCATCAGATGAGAGTATCCTCATGGCAATCTTAGCCAGACTCTGAAACGTTGGAAAATTGTATGAGGACATATACAAGTCCCAGATCCAAAGCCTAGGTGAGTTCTATGAACAGGCTACTAAGGAGATCAGATGGGAAGAAACCTTCGATTCAAAGAAGTCGAACAGGAAGGAGGAGGCGAGCACCTCCAACCGAGGTAAGAAGAAAAGTGAAGGTGAGAGCAATACAGAGGGCCAAAAAGGGGGTTTGGAGGCCAAACCATGAAGAAGGCCTAAAATGAACAATTCAACCTCAAAGTTGCTACAATACTTATACCGTCTTGTCAGATATGTTGGATAGGATCTATATGATCGAGAGGGATAACAAAGACTTTGGCAAGCCTAAGCCCCTAAGGACCCCTATCGAGAAGAGGAACCATAACAAATTTTATGCCTGCCATAGCGAAGTTGGGCATAACACTTCGGATTGCTAGGCGTTAAAGGACACCATTGAGGATCTCATTAAAAGAGGCCACCTAAAGGACTATGTGGTCAGATCCTCAGGGTAGTGACCCCCACATCCACTTTACCCTACGCCACAGTATCACCAAACTCTGGAGCACGAGGAAGCACCCTTCATAAGGACCATCTTCACCATACATGGTGGACCTCACATTGCGAGCACTTCGAACTGATCACACAACCACTATGTGTGAGTGGTGGGCCATGTTCTCCTTGCAAGTCATGTGGAATGTGAAAAACTCACCAAGTAGGTTAAAGTAGCTTCAAACAACATCTCATTCTCAGAAGAAGATGCACAAGGAATTCATTATCCTCACAATGATGCGATTATCATCAGGGTGAAAATCGGTAATGTTGAGGTGAGAAAGATAATGGTTGACACAGGGAGCTCCGTTAATGTGATGTACAAGGGATGCTTCAACTAGATGGGTGTGAGCATGAGTCAGCTAGATCCTTCACTCGAGCCTCTTTATGATTTCACGAGAGAAGGGATACTCCTAGTGGGATAAATCAGACTCCCACTCACCCTGGGGGACCTTGACCAGTAAGCGACTGTCATGGTGGACTTTCTAATTATAAATTGTCCCTTAGCCTATAGTGTGGTGTTGGGGCAACCCGCTATGAATGATTTTGATATGGTGACATCAACCAGGAAACTGACCATCAAGTTCCTAACCTCGAATAGAGTTGGATAAGTGCAAAGGGAGCAGCAAGTAGCCCAGTGCTACTATGAGGATGCGGTTAAACTCAGGGTCAAAGGGAAGAAGGTGAATGTGGTGTCTAGGGGAGAATCCCAAGCAATGAGCATAAAGGGAGTTAGCCACAACCTTAACCCTCGAGAGGTAGATGCTGAGCAAGCCACTGGACCCCGTTAAAGAGCATGAGGACATGTAAGTAAGTGAGGCAGACGAAGAAAGATTCCTCAAGTTGGGGAATGCCTACCACTCGATGTGAAAGCGTAGCTAATGGGATTTCTCAAGGCAAATATTGATGTCTGGACCTAGAACCATGAAGAAATGGTGGACATCAATCTGAATGTAATGTCCTATAAACTAAACATTGATCCTTGGGTAAAACCAATTTGCTATAAGAGAAGGCAGATGACAGCGAAATGTTATGTGGCACTGAAGGAAGAAGTGGATAGGCTCTTAGTGAATAATTTCATTCAAGAAGCACATTACCCCACTTGGTTGGCCAATCCCATCCTCATAAAGGAAAAGAATAGGAAGTGAAAGATGTGCATCAATTTTATTGATCTTAATAAGGCATGCCCCAAAGATAGTTTTCCTTTGACAAGGATAGACCAGCTTGTAGATGCGATGGTGGGGCACGAGCTCCTCAGCTTCAGGAATGCCTATTCGGGGTACAATCAAATCCCAATGGCCACGCAAGACAAAGCATACCTCATTTATTGCTGATCATGGGTTATACTGTTATAAGGTAATGCCTCTTAGGCTAAAAAATGTAGGGGTTACTTACCAATAATTAGTAAATATGATGTTTTAAGAGCAGATTGGCAAGACCATGGAGGTATACATTGATGAAATGCTGCTAAAATCCAAATAGTTCGTTGACCACATCTACGACCTAGAAGAGATGTTCTAGACCCTGAGAAGGTATCGGATGAAGTTAAACCTGCACAAATGTGTATTCGAAGTTGCCTCGAGTATGTTCCTCAATTTCATAGTCAACAATAGAGGGATCAAAGCAAACTTGGAGAAAATTAGAGCACTCCTTGATGTGCATGCTCCCACTAGTCCAAAGGATGCCCAAAGCTTGAACGACCATATCGTCGCACTCAGTAGATTCATTTCCAAGGTGACAAATAAATGCACCCCCTTCTTCAATGTCCTCAAAAAGGTGAAGAGGTTTGAATGGACCCCGGAGTGCGAGGTCACTTTTAAGGAACTCAAGTCATACTTTGGACGTGCACCTCTCCTATCCAAATCAAAAGAGGGTGAGAGATTAACTGTATACTTAGGGGTATCCTAACATGCCTTGAGTGTGGCCCTAACATGAGAAGAGGGAAGAACTCGATCTCCCATTTATTATGTAACCAAGAGATTGCTAGATGCCAAAATAAGATACTCACCCATAGAAAATTCATCTACTACCTAGTCGTTGCCTCAAGAAAGCTATGACCCTAATTCCAAGCCTATAACATCAAGGTCCTCACACAATTTCCACTGAGACAAGTCCTATAGAAAACGGATGCCTCAAGATGGCTGCTCAAATGGGCAATAGAGCTCACCTAGTTTGACATGAATATAAGCCTAGATCAGCCATCAAGGGACAAGCACTGGCCAACTTCATTACAAAATTCACAGGGCCCGTGCAAGAGGAGGTAGAAATTCTTATGGCCTCGTGGTGGGAATTATACATTGATGGGTCATCCAATGACCAAAGGGCTAGAGTAGGGATGCTTCTCGCCAGTTTGAAAGGACACAAAGTCTTCTGTGCTCTAAGATTTAGCTTTCAAGCCACTAACAACGAAGCTAAGTACGAGGCCTTGTTAGCAGGTTTGTGATTGGCTAGGGAGGTGTGAGTCGAAAGGTTGAAGATTTTTAGTGACTTGCAACTCATCGTCTACTAGGTGAAGGGTGAATACCAAGCTGCAGGGCTGAAGATGATGAGCTATCTCCAAAAAGTTCAAGAGTTGTTAGGCTCCTTCCAACAATTCAAGATCAATCAAATACCATAAGCTGAAAATGCACATGTTAACACCTTGGCTCGCTTGCCCACCACTGAAGATGTCGATCTCTTAGGAATGATCCCAATAGAGCACCTTCCATCCCCAAGTATCGAGTAGCAAGATGTCATGATAGTGATTGCTAGAGCACTTAACTCCTGGATGAATCTGATCCTGGAGTACTTGCAAAATGATAAGTTACCAAAAGATAAACTTGAGGTGTGACATCTACGAGCTCGAGCAGCCAGATATTGCATCTACGATGACACACTTTACAAGAGAAGGTTCACAATCCCACTTTTGAGATGCATAGATGGCAAGGATTACAACATTGTCCTGGAGGAGATTCATGCAGGTCAGTACAGAAACCATGTAGGGGGCAGTCCTTAGCACAAAAAGCTCTTCGACAAGGGTTCAACTAGTTGATGATGAAGCAAGATACTATAGACCTTATCAAAAGGTGTGATAAGTGCCAAAGGTTCACAAAGGTGCCATGAGCTCAGCCAGCCTACTTAAAGCAAATGGCCAATCTGTGGCTATTCACAATCTGGGAATGGACTTGATTGGATCACTTCCTAAGGCTTAAGGAAATTGTAAGTATGCAATAATAGCCATGGACTACTTCACCAAGTGGGCAAAGGTGAAGGAACTTGCTGAAACTCATCTTCCAAGGTTGAAAAGTTTGTGTGGAACAACATTATCTGTAGGTTTAGGGTCCCTCAGCAGATCATGACCAATAATGGAACTCAGTTTACTATTGAGTAGTTCCTCAAGTTCTATGATGATTTCAAAATCGCTAAAAGCTTCACAGCCATAGACCATCCCCAAGCCAACGAGCAGGTAGAAGCTATCAACAAGATCATCAAGAGGATCTTGAAAACCAAGTTAGAAGCTAAAAAGGGAGCTTAGGCAAATGAATTATAGACGGTGCTCTAGGCCTATAGGACCATGCCTTGCAATTCCATAGGGGAAACTCCCTTTTTGATGGTATACAAATGTGAGGCAATGATCCTAGCAGAACTTGAGGCCACGACACAATAAAGAATTGCTTTTAGTCCAGAGGACAATGACTAGCTACTCACTACAAACCTAAATCTTGTGGAAGAAGCGAAAGAAAGGGCTAGCTTGAAGATTACTGCCTATCAGTGATGCATTGCAAGGCACTACAATCATGAGTGTAGACTCGAAAGTTCAAGCCCAGTGATCTCATCCTGCATCTCGTTCTTCTTAGAGCATGTAAGCCCAGCGAGGGAACCTTAGAACCAAACTGGAAAAGTCTATACCTTGTTAAAAGGATCGTGAGTGATGGAGCCTACCATCTAGCAGACATGAATGGAGTGGAGTTCCCCCAAGCTTGGAATGCCAAGCACCTTTGTTGCTATTATCAATAAGTGTCTCGATGTATAAGAGTTAGTCTATTGTAAATGTTTATGAGATTCTTTGAATTCTTTGTAGAATAAGATTCGAAGAGAATTATATATAAAGTGGCCGATTATGCAATAGAGTAACAGTTGATATAGCATGTTGAATTCTTACCCTAATATAAGCAAACAATTTCACACATTCAAGCATGAAAGTAACAAAGAAAGATGTGTTCAGCTTTCATCACAATAAAGTCATTCCATACAAATTGTCCACAATGTCTGTTACAAATCTTAGAAAGAAAATCAAAGTTACAAAGTTTATATTTCAAGAGGCAAGAGCATCGGGAGCTAAGTCTTCATCAGGTTGGGGGCTAGAAGCCTAAGCATCAGGAACTTCAACCGCTAGAGTAGCATCAGTGACTTGCATGCCACTTTCTACTTGAATGCCAACCTCTACAAGAGAGGCCTTAACTTTGACACTTTGACATTTCCACGGCCTTCAAAGCTTGTAGGCTGAAGAAGGAGAAGTCTAGCTCAAGGTGTTCCTATCATAAGGTGTATAAGAAAGTAGCATAAGTCTTGGTCCTCGCTTCCCTGGCCACTTTTGCCACCAGTGAAGATGTTTCTACTCTAACTCTAGCTGCTTCCTCCTTAGGAAGCTCAACTTCCTTCTTCAGCACCTCTAACTCTCCAGCAGCAACCTTAGCTCACTGCTCTATAGATCTCGCCCTCTACTCAGTAGTGTTGGCCACTTTTATCACTAATCGCACCTGCCACTAGGCCTCGTCTAGCTTTATTCTGGCCTTATTTAGGTCATTAGTTGCAAGGCCATGATTCAACACAGTGACCTCACGATGTGCTATCTCACGAGATAGAGTTACTTTTGTTTCCTTGACCTTCTCCTTCAGCTCTAGGACCTTAGCTATCGAGACCCCCAGCTCTTCCACGAAAGCGGACTTCTTGTTGTCCTGGCCTTGAAGCACTTCCTTAATCTTCATTAGCATTAATAGGCCCAGCAAGAGTAGGCAACAAAGTTAGAATACAAAGAAAATAGAGTGATCAAGGCAAGAAGCAATAATTACCACCAGGTCATGACGAGCTATATATCCTACTAGCCTTCTGATAGGAAACTTTTTAGCCTTCAACACCCCAATCCTACTACTAAACCCCAAGATTGTTCCTATGCTATCAACGAGGGTCTGAGTGTACTCTTCCTTCTTAGAGCCAGGCTTGGCCAGTGGTGCCACAACCTCAGCCTCCAGTGCAACACGCTTGCAAGAGGCCACCTTCTTCTTCCCCTTGTTAACCTTTTGCTTTTTAAGGGGAGGACCAAAAAGGGTAGTGACATCAGTTATAGGAACTTCTTCAAATCGTAGTGTAGAGGTTGGTCCTTACAAGGGGACCATGACCAGAGCTGATGGTTGGTCTGCGACAATTGGAGTTGTATCGATCATGGGGACTGGAGGGTGGTCTGCAATGACTGGAGTTAAATTGCTCTCATAGGCTGGAGGGGCTTCTTCCTCATTTCCCGAAGGCAGTGTCATTAAAATAGGCTCCATTATTTTGTCGTAATCATCAAAATTGGTGGGTTTGACCTCTGTTACTCAACGAATTCCTATCTCCCTTGTAAGCTTAGTGTCCTTGGTAGGAGCAAGCTTGTAATAACAGAGGAGGCTCTCATCAAATTGGAAGTCACTCTCGAGATCATCGGATGTTACAAACTTATCCAAGACCTCTAACTCTTTAGCCCCTAGTGTTAGCCTCTTATCAGTCCTGTTTACAGAATCAAGTAAAGGTCAGAATCAAGAGCAAATATCAAAGAACTATCAAGCTTACTCACTCCTAGTCTACTTACCCAAAATGCGAACAAAATCAAAGTTCTTAAGGTAGCACAATGAAGGGCATGAAATGTAGAACTAGCGAGACTTGTAATGCCCCATGTTAGACTTCCTTTTGGCATCCCTCCTTGGCAATATGCTCTTGTATGACATCTGTTAAGCTAAAAGATAGTAGAGCCCATCCTCCAAGTTCATGCACCTGAGGTCATACAGGTAGCACAGAGTCTCAGGTGATAGTGGTGGAAGGCCGTTGCCTGTATGGATTAGGGCTAGCAAGATGACTGAAGTGTAGGAGTTTGGTGTGAGCTGGAATGGGCTAAGTTTTATTTTGTTTAAGAAGTTGACAATAAAGGATTGCATTGGAAATCTTAGTCCTGCTGTGAGATATGGGAGACCAATAGTTACAAAACCTCGAGGAGGATGGGGAGCATAATCATCCAAAGCGGGAACCATGGCATTACACCCTTATGATCAGATTATGGATTAAATGTCATGGAGATGCACAATTGATGCATGCAGCTTGAATACGTGGTGGTCAACGCATTAGCTCACAGTGGTCCCTCAGTCGTCAATGTGTTCCAGATGAGTGCTAAAGCCTATAGTGACCTCCCTCCCCCTCGAGGTCACTTCATCAATATGTCACACAACTCCTGCACTCTAGGGTGAATCTGGTTCATCGTCCTCATTCTTAATTAGATGACGGCAATATGCATGACCTGCTCCCATCTACACAAAGAAAAAAGGCTGGTCAGGTCACTGAGGGTGAACCATACTGAAGACTAAGACTAACGACCCCCTACACTACAGGCTATGCACACCCTAAGTAACTGTATCAATAACCCAAACTCCGGTAAACAGAGGAGACACAACAACTGAATCTTGGAATTTTGAAAGGCTAAAAACAACATCCAAAAACCTTAAGGTCTACCAACAGACCAACTATACCAATTCAAACAAGCCGAAACATCCAAACAAGCTCTATCTATTAGCCCTATTGTCCCTCAGCCAGTTACGATCAAGTTTCCTACTACCTACGAAAGAAGAAAATGCTAAAAAAGTGTAAGGCAAAAGGAGATATACCTTGGTCAGTAGAAATAGAAGGTTTGGAACATTGTGCAGCAGTACTTTTCATCGAAGAAATCATAGGTAACAACCAAAAAATCATATCGAAATCGATGGAAATGGACAGCAAAAGAGTTGTTACGACAACCAAGAAAGCAAATGAGAAGGAAGAAACTGGAACTCTAAGTATTTCAAATGGCAACTAAGAGGGAGAGAGAAGACCCTTTCAGTTTATAAATGCATCCGATCCCACCATCGAATCAAAGGGCCTGTTAGTTACCCACGAACTAATGGCCTGAAGGAGGACACACGCTTATCAAAATTAAGAGTAATTATTGTTAACCATCATTAGAAATCAAAGAGTCATGGATGAGACAAACGGGAGTACCAAACGACTCGTGGGGTCACAAATCACGTAGCACTAGACCATGATGGCATTTCAAGATCTCGTGTCTAAGAAGTACTCCATATATAAAAATCTTGTGTGGGTAATTTCAAGATTTTGTATCCAAGAAGTTCTAGCTGCACACAAAAATCTTACACGAGTCGTGTCTAAGAAGCGCTTTACGCACAAAAATCTTATGCAAGTAATTTCAAGACCTCGCATCCAATAAGTGCTCTACACAGAAAAATCTTGCACGAGCTACATCTAAGAAGTGCTTTACGCATAAAAATCTTGCCTATGTAGTTTCAAGATCTCGTGTCCAAGAAGTGCTTCATGCATAAAAATCTTGCGTGAGCCATGTCCAAGAAGTGCTCTATACACAAAAATCTTGTGCAGGCAGTTTCAAGATCTCACGTCCAAGAAGTGCACCACGCACAAAAATCTTATGCAAGCCACGTCCAAGAAGTGTTCTATGCACAAAAATCTTATGCAGGCAGTTTCAAGATCTCATGTCCAAGAAGTGCTTTACGTACAAAAATCTTGCATGGGCAATTTCAAGACCTCACATCCAAGAAGTGCTCAATGCATAAAAATCCTACATGAGCCACATTCAAGAAGTGGTCCACACACAAAAATCTTGCATAAACAATTTCAAGGCCTCACGTCTAAGAAGTGCTCTACACACAAAAATCTTGCACGAGTCGTGTCCAATAAGTGCTCCATGCACAAAAATTTTGCACAGACAATTTCAAAACCTTGGATCCAAGAAGTGCTCAACACATAAAAATCTTGCGTGAGCCACATTTAAGAAGTGCTTAACCCATAAAAATCTTACGCAGGCAATTCCAAGACCTTGCATCCAAGAAGTGCTAGTCATGCACAAAAACTTGCACGAGCTACATCCAAGAAGTGCTCCATGCACAAATATCTTGTGCAGACCACTCTGAGACTTTGCATCCAAGAAGTGCCACAAGCACCAAACTTTTGTGCAAACTAATATGTCTGTGTAGCGTGTGTGGAAACTTGGTCTCGTAATGACAATGATGCTTAAGCACCCAACTACTTAAACTTGGCCTCAAAATCACTCTAATGCTTGTGCTTTCTACCGATTAAAGTGAGTCAGCACGACCGACTAATCATACATGCTGCACATATCCTTTAAGTTAAAACTTATTGGCTTAAGCCTATTGACATAAATTTTACTTTTAATAATTAGGGTCGATTAACCCTATTAAGCACTCCTTATAATGAATATCAAGTTATGATTTTGTAGGGGTTAGTCATGTTGCAATCAGCAACCAATTGAATCATCAATACAACGAGCTTATAAAAGCAAAAGATATGAACATAATGTTTGAAGTTTTATTAAAAAACCCCCTTTAATGAGGCAAATTTACATAAGAAGATCTTATATATAAGAATAAAGCAAAAGCCTAAAGCTACTAATTCAACAAGGGGAGGGAGAACCAGCCTCCAGGAGACAAACTCCCATCAAATGAAATGCCCACCAACATTACTGCTCTTGCTTATAGCTTTTCTTAGCTAACGGTTTCTTTCCTGACTCAAACCCAGAGTAACTCAAAAGGAGTTAGGAGTTTGGCTGGCAAGGCTGAATCTCACAAAAGAGCCATGAGAAAGTAATCCAAGATTTACACAAAACTTTTTAGGAACCAACAGAAAGAGTTATGCAGGGAAGCCACATGCAACAGGCCATACACACTTCCAAAACCTCTACAATAGACCATACATGCCCCAATGAGCTTCACCAGAAGCCAAACTGTTGGAAGCACAGAGGGCTTAACTAAAGCATCCATTAGGCAATCTCATAGAGAAGCAATGGGAGCCTCATAGGCTTTTATAAACTAGTTTGGGTTCATCAAATGACCTAAAGGGCATTTGGCTATTCTAGATCAGATAGTGCAGAAAAAAAGAGATCGCCATGCCAACGACTGAAAACTACACACAATGAGAAGTATGGCCTAAAGTGAGGGAAATGAAAGTCTGAAAGACAAAAAAGACTATGTGACAGTTTGAACATGAAGACTTATTCGTCCTACAGACTGTAGACAAAGACTTTGAATACCAATTGCAACTCCCAGCCCGCAAAGTGAGTTAAGAGTTGGGGACTTATGTTATGGGTATTTTCTGGAATGCATAAGTTGTATTGGTTGAGGCCCAATAAGAGGCATAACCCATAGGGAAGAGGCCCAAATTGGAGGATCGAGATTGCTCAACGAGGATACCAAGCCATCGGGTGCGAGCTGAAGGTGATGAGCGATGTTGCGGCCAGTAATGTAGCTCGCTGAGAAGACCTCCCACTCATCAGAGAATGGGGAGTCCCTCCAACCGACCACGAGGAGAGCGACTAAGTGAGTACAACGAGGCCAACCAAAGATTTTTGCTTGCCTACCAGCACAACACTAGGTCGTGAGGTTAGCGAGCTAGACACATGTATGGAACCCAGTCAGCAATCCAAGGCACATGTCTCCAACTGACGACTCAAACTCTAAGCCAACACATCAGCCTCTCGGAAGTCCGACAATAATTTGCCCAGCATTAATTACCCAACACCAAGCATTATATGCTCGGTGCAGTGGAAATAATCATTCTTCTATTTATAAAATTATATTTGTAACCCTCCCCCTTCTATAAATAGGAATGGGTGGTCATTGTAAAAGAAGAGTAAAAGAATTTGCATGCAGAAACTTTGTCGAAATACAGAGATAGCACTGTACACTATGAGAGAGCACTATACACTATAAGAGAGCACTGTCATTGTATTCAAAAAGCAACGATTAGTTGATAATCAAAACCACCATGGACATAGGGGCCAATTTGGCTTTAGCCGAATCATGATGAAACTTCTAGTGTATGTCGTCTTTCTTCTCTTCTATTATCTTTCTTTTCTATTTTCTGCCATATTCAGCTTGCAGTCAGGGGTAATATTGAACTCAAACCTGTTGACTGGATTTTGGTGTCAATATATTTATAGAGCTTCCCAAGTCCGTGCAATAAAGAAAAATTCTCTTTGTTAATATTTTTGGATATTGCATCTATTACAATTTTTCCTTCATACATGCCTTCTTTCAACCAATCTATTCTTTTAGGCATGACAATGCATTGAATAGTTGAGAGACAACAATTTCTACCACCCTATACCTAACCTTGTGGACTTGTATTTCCTTTGTCTTGAAAGTTTGAAAGTATTTTTCTCTAAATTTTATTATTATATTTAGTTAGATTGAATGGAATAAAAATAGAAATAAATATGGATAAAAAGTTTGTTTGGTATCCACTATAGAATGGAAATGTCTATTCTCTATGAAATGACCTTCAAATGATAGAATCTCCATTCCATCACAAAACTAATAAAATGATCTATTACCTCATTTATGAATTAATCTTTTTACACCCTTATTACTTATATCATTCATATATTCAAACATTATCTTTATATTAATAAAATAATATCATCTTTTTAATATTTTTAGTATAAAAATATCTTGATAATTATATTTTTAATAATAAAATTTAAAATAAGATGTTTTATAATATAAGATAAATCAAAATTATAAAAGAAAACTAACATACTTAAAAAAAGAAATAAAATATTATATAACTTAAAAAATTAAAATCTTACATATTTTTTATTATTTTAAATAAATATTTTTCTTTTTATTATAAAAATATTATTATAATTTAATTATTTTTTATTTTATTTCTATAATTTTTTTTGATATCAAATAAAAAGATATAATATAATATCTATTTTATTTCACACCATATTAAATATAATAATAAAATGCAGGTTCCATCCTATTCCTTTCTTTTCCACTCCAACCGCAAAAATGTTGCCATTTATATTCTTCTAAGTTTTCTTTCTTTATCATCTGACCCGCATTCCACAGCCATAACGAAAACCAGCAAAGATGCAGAAGCTTGCCTTTCATTTCTGGGTTTCCATCTGTTCATTGTATTTCTTCATGGCATTCTCAGCTGCAAGTCCCACAAACTTAACGACAGATG
>JANHAO010005093.1:0-23116 GCA_026873985.1 Saraca asoca | reverse complement strand
GCAAATCATTCAATAGTAATAGGAAACCATAATTGGGCTATTCCCAATCTTAGATAAGAATCTACTCAGACATAATGAAAATAAATATCAAATTCATTGATGTAAAGAACTGCATAATGTTTAACAAACTAAAGAAAAGAAAAAGATTGAAAGTTATAAATAGATGAAAAGAAAGTAAAACTTGCAAGGACTTTAAAGAACAAAAGAAAAACAAGAAACCAAACTAAGAAATCCTAAAACTATCTAAGAATCCTAAAACTATCAAATGATCCTTGGTATGACTAAGAATGCCTTAAGATGACTGAGAATGGCCTGGAATGTCTTGAGAACATCCTTTTATAACTTGACAGGACACGGAACACAGCCGTGCTTTGGGACACAGGCTGCCTATGTTTTAGGCTAGATGGCTTCTAAAAGGCTGCTGACTATTGCACTGAACAAGGCCATGCTTCAGGACATGCCCAGGCCATGTTCGGTGCTAGCTTCATGGTTTCTTTTTACTCTTTTGCGCAATTGACTTGAATTCTTCATATCTTCTTCCTTGGCTTTTTCTTGATCCAAATATGCTCTAAAACTCAGCTTTCATTCTCCTTTTAAAGCCTCTTTTGCTCACCTATAAAGAAAAACAAAAGACACAGCAGTTTCGAAGAATAAAGACATAATACTAAAACAAAAGGATAGAAAAATCACAAATTAATAACAAATCAAGAGGTAATTATCATCATAATAATAGACATTTTTCTCATTTATTAGGGAGCTCGCTAAGACTTTAGACCGTTAAAGGCTTCGAGCTCGCACTGCGCGATTTGTCGATGGGCTTTTGTGACCTTGCTCTAGAATAGGTCAGCCCCATTTGCCTTAATTTGGTTAGTTAGGCCTTTGTTGGCCCATTTCACTTAGTCCCAAAAAATGCCTATAACACTAGCGCCTAACTCTTAGTTTGCTATATATGCGAGCTAGGAGTTATTTCTTGCCGACGAAGTCTTTATTTGGGGTCTGTAGGATAGTTAGAATTTTTCTTCCATGGTATATCACGTCATTGGCCTTTGTTGACTGTTTACAGAGAGTTATCATTTCAAGCTTCAATCTTTCATTTTATTTGCACCAAATGATACCTTCTATTATGCATGTTTTACAGCTGTTGGCATGGCAGTCATGTTTTCTTCTAGGCCATTTGATCAAGAACAACTAGATGTTCTCTGGATTTTTGGTGAAACCAGGCTAGTTTATATAAGGGGTGGAAAGCCTTTCTTTTTCCTCAAAATGATCCAACGAGTGCTTTAGTTAAGCCCCCCATGTTTCTAATGGCTTGGATCTTGGGTGGAGTTCTACGCAGTCTGTATGGCCTGTTGAGACAGTCCCTCTTTGAGGATCCTAGGAAGTTTTGCAATGGGAAGCTTCATGGACAATTCCTTTCTAAGGATCAAGGGAAGTTTCGTTACATTCCTTTGTTCCCTCTCTATTTGACATGCTAGACGATACAGCTTCTTCCCTTTACTCTTTGCATGGCGAGCCAATCTAGTCGGTTCTTTAGCCTTCTTGCTCGGTTAAGTAAATTGTTTGGCTTTGAGTACCTTATAGGTATTTGAGTAAGGGAATAAGCTATTAGCTCAAGAGGTGGGTGAGGAAGAGTTAGAGTATTTTGGCTTGTTCGCTGCTTGCAAGATTTGGCTCTTGAAGGTAATTCCTCCTGTGTATTATGGATATAAGCTTGCTAGGATTCAACTCATCCTCAATTAACTATAGGCTTGCTTTAATTTGTACCTATAAATCTTCATGTAAATCCACCTCACTGAAAGAGGTTCTTAATGAAACTTTCGATTTCATTGCTTTTCCAAGTGTTATGTTGAATGCTTCATTTATCGTAAAAGATAGTGTGTGAGCTTTTTACGAATAGATTTTTGCAGCTAAATAGATGTTGAGTCAAATAACCAATCAGCTATATTAATTCACCTTTATGAATTTAACCACTAGAATGTCTTAGCTGGTAATGCACTTTTAGGTTGCATGAAGGCTGCGAACAAAGGGTCATAAGAGGATTATGCCTTATTATAAACTGAATGTCAAGGTAGGTTGCATAAGAGCTGAGCCTTAGCGAGCACAAAGTTGGTTGTCCAGAGAGCGATTAGGTGTGCCTAAGCTGGCACTTTGCGTGTAGTGGGCAATTTAGGTGTGCCTGAGTTGACGCGAGGTCAAGTGCACAATGGGTGACAAAGTGCACCCGAATTGGCATGTGGACGTGTGGGTGGTTAGGTGCGCTAGCGAATATGAGGTTGCATGGGCAATTGGGTGTGTCTGAATTGAGTGCACAGTGGATAATTAGGTGTGTCTGAGATGGCACAAGGTTGCACGGGTGATTGAGTGAGCCTGAGCTGAATGCACAGTGGGTAATTAGGTACACCCGAGTTAGCATGAGGTCGAGTGCGCAATAGGTGATTAGGTGCACCCAAGCTAGCATGAGGTCATGTAGATGATTATGTGTGCCCAAGCTGAGTACGTAGTGGGCGATTAGGTGCACCCGAGCTAGCATGAGGTCGCATGGACAATTAGGTGTACCAGAGTTAATGTGAGGTCACATGAAAGCTATGCTTTTAAATGGGTTGTTCATAGAATAGCTAGAAAGCTGTCACTTATAGGTTGTGATCTACGATCTTGCAAGTCATTTGACACACTTCTTATTTTATCTGTGACTTTTTGATTTCCATGAGCAGTGTAATGATTACCGTCTTCAATGAGCATTTCTGTCAGGCTAGAGAGGACTTAATACTGGCATGCGCTAGGCTATCGGATAGTGGGTATTCAAAAAATTTCTAGATCTAATGACCAGACCGTGCATGATAAAAGCTAGGAAAAGCTCTTTTTCCCTTTCCATTGGTCATTCAAAATCTAGCATCTACAAACTCTTTCTCTCCATCTTCTCTATTGGCTTTATGAACATTCATTGTCGTCCACAACATTCAGCCCCGTTCTAACTTTTTTAAGCCTGTTAGGTCAAGTTCTAGTCATCGGGAATTGACTTTGCTCACACTTCAAACCTTTTTCTCCATTTAGCATAATAATTTTCTTTCCTTGGCTCGTTATTTCTAGGTTTTTGTTTCGAGGTCCTTGCGAGCTTGCTTGTTTGCTATTGACAAAAACTAGAATGTTGGCTAAATTTTTGTGTGTTTTTCCTTTAGTTGCATTTGGTTTGTTTGTCAATAGATGCTAGGGTTCCTGATGGTGGTTAAGTCTCCAATTAGCTTTCTTGGCTTTAGTGGCCTAATAGTTGAAACCAAAATTGTATTTTGAGTTTAGGTCTTAGTGACTTGAGGCGTATGCGATCCTCTGTTTAGGACAAACTTCTTAGAGTTAGTAATTGGTTTGTCTCTAACAACCTAATCATTTCTTTTTCTTTTTATGTAGATGTCTCCACCTTATAGACACCACAATTACCAAATAGTCAATGAAAAAAATGAGTCTTTTGAAGAGAGTGGGGAGTCGCTCCATGTCATAGGGGGTGTGACCTCTCAAAGTGGTGAGGTCACAAGTGGGTTCGCAGCTCACTCTGTACCAGTGGGGTTTGTAGCTCACTCCCTTTTCACACATCATCCTTCTAGTGTCAAGCTTAGAGAGCTTGGAGAGATAGTTGAGACATACTTCTTTCCCAAGGGTTGCTGTATTTTAGCACCATCTCGTACCAATCATGCTGCTCACCCTCCTCAAAAGTTCATAGCAATTAGTATCTAGATTTAGGTTCCTAGTTCCTCCTTACGTAATCAATATTTTGAATGAGTTAAAACTCTCTCCTTTCTAGCTAACTCCTAATGCATATTCCAGCTTGACTTCCCTAGTGCTTGTCTATCTGGAAAATGACCTTACACCCCCTTCGACTAAAGTCCTTTGCCACCTTTATAGTATTAAGAGCATCGAACGGCAAGAAGGGATTTACTACCTCTTAACCCGTCCTTCCAAATACAAGAACATTTTACCTTAAGGGGATGCCAAGGGAAGTCTAACTAGGTCATTATAAGACCCATTGGTTTTATGTTTCTTGCCTATCTTTGTGTCATCTTCAAAATTTTGCATTTGTTCTGAACCTAGGTAAGCAAGTTAGAAGGACGTAGGCTAACTTTGTCTTTTACTTTGTTTCAAGTTAGAATTTTTTTTGTTGCATTTTTTGCAGAGGAAGCTAGGAAAGAGAAACTAGAATTAAGTGTGGAGGAGATCAAAGTGCTTGACTAGTTTGCTACCTCTGAAGGTTTTCGGAACAATCTAAAATTTGACAAATAGCATTTGTGGGCACAAGGACTCTCTCTTGCCCTTGGTACTGAGCTTCTTGACAGCTTGTGAGATATCAGAGCTCGAAGAGTAAAAGAGGTCACTTTAGCCAATTTTAGGGAGTAAAGCGACATGGGAAGAATTAATCTTATCAAACCTCCTCCCTCAACTAGGTTAAGGTATGCTACCACTCTGACGTCTATTCAAGCTAGTCATATTTCATCCTCAATGGTCATGGAGGGAACTTTACTGGCACTGGCCCCCGTTTCACAATTGGGGTTGATTGAGGTCTCCTGATCATGGAGGAGGGTCTTTAGAAGAGCCCTTTCCCAAAAAACAAAGGTCCAACAAGTGGAAGAGTTCGAGGGCACACTGGGGAACACGTCTGAAGGCTTGGGTCCAAAGACGCTGGCATTTTATGATGTTCATCACAAGAATGTGGATCAAATTTTGGGGACTCACACGATGTCATTGGAATATGAAGAGATACGTGGTAGTGCCTTGTTGAGCATACTAGCTCACCATTGTTTATTGGTTAGTATCATTTTTCCCTAATTTTCCCATTCCTTGGCAGGTGATCTAATCCCATTTAATCTTTTCAGGGGGCACTAGAAATAATAAAATTTAGCAACTAGGTCATAATTTGGGAAGAGGAGTGAGGCAAGCTATAGAATAAGTTGGCTATTGTGACTAAGGAGGCAACGGAGCTGAGAGAGAAGTTGGAGCACATAGAGACCAAGCTACAGACTGTTGATGCTACGAGGAGGAGGGTCGAGGAAGCCTTGGTTCATGAGACAACTAACTTAATCTTAGGATTTTGCAATGTAAATGACGAGCTAAGGTAAAGGAAAGAGGAGTTAGTAGTGTTGGTGAGGGGAGTTGAGGTCCTTAGGAAGAGGGTAGAGGCTGTTAGAGAGAGGGCAGCTCGTACTGAGGACAGGGCAGCACGAGCTGAGGAGGAGGTCAAATAAGCTAAAAAAAGGATCACTCGGGCTGAAGAGGAGACTGCTTAGGTCAAAGGGGAGACTTCTGCCATGATTACACGAGTCAAAGAGGCTATGCCTTTTAACACTACCAATAGCTTCATGTATACTTTGTGGTGAAGACATCCAGATATAGACTTCATGTTCTTCGGTGGAGAGATTGAGACAATTATTCAAGGCTTTATAAATGATGCAAAGGCAACTTCAGCCTTAGACACAAAAATCATTGGTGGAGATCTCCTTGCTCGGGATAATGACCAGGTCGAGAGTAGCTCACTAGTATAGGAAGGAGCCATAATAGGGCCTGAGAAATCGATGACAGAGAATTTGCTTACACCTGTTGTTGACTCTTTAGCTCATCAAAACCCATTTGGGCCTCCATCCTCTTTATAGATTGTGCCTCTGTATTTTTGCCTCATACCCTATATTTCTGAACATTTTGGATGTGTTTCTATCCGTCAATCGTATATAATTGAAATATTTTTGTTGATCTTTGTGTGAATTATTTAGCCTAAGGCAAATTTCTTTAATTCTATTGTTTGCTTTGATTCTCCTTTTGGATTCTTTGTTTAATCAAATATTTGAATGCTTTGCTAGTAAATTGTGAATTTGTGATAGGATGTTAAATTAGTTAGAGGTTTTTTTTTCAACTTTTTAAGATGGTGAACCAAGCTAAAGATCTGAATGCTTGATTTGCGAGCTGAATAGTTCTAAGTAGATTGCATTGCCAATGTGAATTATAATAGATAAAATATGAGCTTCTTAGCTTCCGGGGATAGATGGTTAGGCCGTCATCTTAGAATATGGCTTTTCATTGAGCATAAGTAGGGTTAACTCTGAAATCGATTCGCGTCAAACAAGGAATACATTAGAGAATTCTTAAACATAGAATCAGAAGAGAATTTTTGGACCTCTTTATTTGAAATTTAAATAATGGTACAAAATTATAAAGCCAATCTCACCCTTATTGATAGTATGGTCGGAGATGCACAACATTCCATGCTCAAGGGAATTCAGCCTCATCTACACTTGTCAAGTATACGATCCATTACCTAAACTCTCCTTTATTACGTATAGGCCTTCCCAATTTGGACCCAATGTTCCTTCACTAGGTTTGTGAGCTCCTAGTAAGATAAGGCGCAACACAAGGTCACCTGCTTTGTAACTCCGAGCTTGGACCTTTATGTTATAATACCTCACAACCCATTGTTAATAAGCTGCAATCCTAAGACAGGCCATATCTCTTGCTTCTTTGACAAGGTTAAGATTTGTGGCGAGTAGTTGATTATTATTCTTTGGATTAAAAGTTACCCTTTGGTGTGAAGTTATTTTGAACTCTGCTGGTATCATAGCTTCAGATTCGTAGACCATCGAGAAATGAGTCTCTCCAGTAGTGCTACTAACTGTAGTTCTATAGGCCTAGAGTACTTTTGGCAACTTGCCTACTCATGCTCCTTTTCTGGGCTCAAGTTTCATCTTCAAGATCTATTTGATGATCTTGTTTACCACTTTGACTTATTTGTTGGCCTAAGGATGGTCTACTATAAATAAACTCTTCATAATCCCATGGTTGTTACAAAACTTGACGGTTGGTGAACTAGGTCCCGTTATTAGTAACAATTTGTTAGGGGACTTTGAACTGATAGATGATATTGCTCCAAACAAATTTTTCCATCTTGGAGGAAGAAATTTCAGCTATTTTTTTTGCTTTTACCCATTTGGTGAAATAGTCAACAACTATCACTATGTGCTTGTAGTTTCCACGACTTGTAGAGAGAGGCCCGATCAAGTCAATGCCCTATATTGCAAAGGGCCAAGGACTGACCATCTATTGAAGGTAGGCTAGAGGAGCCTAGGGAATTTTAGCAAACCTTTGACATTTGCCACATCGTCTAACAAGGTTGATCGCGTCCTTTTTCATAGTTGACCAGAAGAAATCTTGCCAGAGTGCTTTTTGAGCTAGAGATAGCCCCTAGCATGGTTTTCCAAGTGTCTAGTGTGAATTTCCCCCAAGATGGAATCATAATTAAGGCCATTGATTTATCTAAGGAGTGGAGCTGAAAAGCCTCTTCTATGAAGCGTGTCATCAATAACATAATATCTAGCAACTTGAGCTCATTATGGCATGCTTCTAACTTGTCCTGTAGGAGCTTGCCATCTCGTAAATACTTTAAAATTGGACTTATCACGAGCTTTGAACTTCAATAGTTGTTATTACGATGTCTTTTTGCTTAATGCTAGGTGATAGGAGAGTTTCTACTGGGATTGCACTTGAGAAGTCCGCATTCTTTGGTTGAGGCCAAACGAGCTAATGCATTTGCATTTGCATTCTAAGCTCATAAGACCTGATTAATCTTATACCTCTAGAAATTGTTGAGTAATTCTTGAACCTTCTGGAGGTAGATTGTCATCTTTGACCGCTTTGCTTAATACTCACCCTTTATGTGACAAATGATGAGTTGAGAGTCGCTAAATATCCTCAAGCTTTTAGCTCGTACTTCCATTGCTAAGCGAAGTCCTGTGAGCAGTGCTTCATATTTCGCTTTGTTATTAGTAGCTCAAAATTCAAATTACAGTACATTGAGGATTTTATGTCCTTCTGGGCTAACTAACAGTATTCCTACTCTCACTTTTTGCTTGCATGAGGACCCGTCTACATAAAGCTCCCACCATCGGCCTTCTAAAGTTTTTGTTTCCTTTTCCATTAGTTTGATAAATTCAGTAATGAAATCCACTAAAGCTTGTCCTTTAATTGTCAACCTTGGTTTACACTAGATGTCAAATTGGGCCAGCTCGATAGCCCACTTAAGCAAGCGACTTGAGGTGTTTGGCTTTTGTAGGGTTTGCCTTAACAGGTATTGGGTGAGCACCTTAATGGTATACGCCTGAAAATAAGGTTGTAGTTTCCTAGAAGCAATCACAAGATAGTAAGCGAGCTTCTCCATAGGCCTATATTTTTCTTCCACGTTCAATAGTCTTTTACTTATATAATAGACTGGGAATTGGGCTCCATTTTCGTTTCAGACAAGAGCTACGTTAATAGCATGCCAGGATACACGTAAGTAGAGAATGAGCTTCTTGCTTTCTTGTGGCTTAAATAGCAATGGAGCTCGGCTCATATATTCTTTCAAGTGCCGGAAGGCAACCTCGCACTCCTCAGTCCATTCATACCATTTGGCCTTCCTTAGAACATCGAAAAATGGCACACATTTGTCTGTTGCTTTGCAAACAAATCTAGCAAGTGCCACAATCTGACTAGTTAAACTTTGCATATCTTTGATCTCGGTTGGGGACCTCATGTCAATAATTGCTTTAATCTTCTTTGGGTTTGCTTCAATCCTCTTGCTGTTAACCATAAACCCAAGAAACTTTCCTGAGGCCACTCCAAACATATACTTAAGTGGATTCAGTTTCATCTGATATTTCCTTAAAATTTGAAACATTTTATCCAGGTCTTTCACATGATCCTCGACTTGTCTAGACTTTATGAGCATGTCATCCACGTAGACCTCCATGGTCTTCCCGATTTATTCTTTGAACATCTTAGTGACCAGTCACTGGTAAGTCGCTCCTACATTCTTTAACCTAAAGGGCATCACCTTATAGCAATATAGTCTATAATCTGTAATGAATGAGGTATGCTCCTTATCCTGGGGTTCTATAGGTATTTGGGTATACCCTGAGTAAGCATTCATGAAGTTGAGGAGCTGGTGCCCAGCTATTGCGTCAACAAGCTAGTCGATTTTGGGCAAAGGGAAGCTATCCTTTAGATAGGCTTTGTTAAGGTTGGTGAAGTCAATGCACGTTCTCTATTTCCTATTCTTCTTTTTCACCAAAATGGGATTAGCTACCTAGGTCAGGTAGTGAGCCTCTCAAATAAACTTATTGGCCAATAGTCTATCCACTTCTTCCTTTAGAGTGCTGGAATGCTTAGTAGTCATTGGCCTCCTTTTTTGACGGATTGGTTTGTGGTGAAGATCAATGTTGAGCTTGTGTGACATAATTTTAGAGTCAATCCCACCATATCTTCATGATTCCAAGCAAAATCATCCAGATTCACCTTGAGGAAATCAGCCAAGTGGGCCTCATGTCAAGAGGTAAGTTCTTCCCTAGCTTAAGGCATCTCTCATTATCTGCCTTGCTAACCTGTACCTCTTCGAGCTCCTCTATGGGCCTAATTTCCCTATCTACATCTAGGTCATGTGGATTAAGGTCATGGCAAACCCCCACTATACTTGGAGTTCGAGGTTCCTTCCTAGACACTACGTTAACTTTTTTCTCTCTTTCCCCAATCTTGATAGCATCCTTGTAACATCGCCGAGTTGTGTATTATTCACCTCACATGCATCCAACTCTGTTAGGGGTAGGGAACCACACGGTCAATGTTCTGGTTGACATGACAATGTCTAGGTCATTTATTGTTGGTCACCTTAATATTATATTATACGTCGAGTGGTAGTCCACAATCAAGAAATTAGCCAAAATGGTGGCTTGGCAATTTTTGTCCCTTAAAGTGATAGAGAGTTTGACCTGTCTTACTGGAAAGATTGCATCTCCCATAAAGCCGAAAAGAACCTTAGGAAAAGGCTTTAGGTCATTTTTGTTCAGTCTTATTTGCTCAAAACATATTTTATACATAAAATTTACTAAGCTTCCAGTGTCCAGCATGATCCTTTGCACTTCAACATTGCTAATTTTAGCCTATATGACAAGGGTGTTATTGTGGGGGGATTGGACCCCCTGTGTATCATCGTCCACAAAGGTGATGCATTTAGAGGTGGTCTTGGCTCTCTTAGCGGGTCTTTAAGATCCACAACCCATAGACAAGACATAGCTTATGCTTTGTACATAGTGTTCATATGACCCATGTGAAGTGCTTGTGAGGTGTGGCCTGCCATGGATTGTAAAGATGGTCCTTACCATAATTGTCTACTCCTGCTAGACCTGCTAGGATGGCTACATTGTCTGTTGGGAGTGTTGCAACTGCTATCCTATAGGTTGCACCACGTAGTCCCTCAAACGGCCTCTTCTAATCATATCTTCTATTGCATCCTTGAGCGACTTGCATTCGGAGGTGTTGTGCCCAATGTCATTATAATAGGTGTAAAACTTGCCAGCATCCTTATATTTATGTGGAGTTTTCAAGGGTCTAGGCTGCATAAAATCCTCTCTGTGCTTCTTGGTGGCATATATCCTCTCCAGGGTGTTAGATAAGATACTATAATTATCATGGTGACCTTGAGGTTTAGGTCGCTCTCTCCTGGCTTTCTTAGTAGGTCAGATGCCTACATCATCATTATGGCTTATTTTGCCTTTCCTATAACTACTCTTTCTTTTATCTTAGATAAAGGTTGAGCTATGCATTTCATTATTCTATCCAAACTTCCTTGGACTGAAAGTCTCCTCCCATCTAACCTCCTTAATAGCTTACTCATTGAATTCTCCTAGGTTTTTCACTGGGGATTTATATATGCTTTCATACAATTTCCCGTCTTTACGAAGTCTGGTTGGGATCGTTGTTAGGATGTTGTCATAAGAGGGGCTTTCCATATTGTTTATTTCACATCAGAATCTTGTAATATAATCATTCAGTGATTCATCTTTTTGCTAAAAAATCATTGTTAGATGGTAAGATGGTGTGAGCTACTTCCTAAAGGCCCTATATTGATCAAGAAATTTATTTTGATATTCTTCCCAGTTACTAATGCTCCGAGCTAGAAGATTCTTGAACCATGCTCGGGATGCATCATTGAAAGTAATGGGGAAGACGTAACATTTGACCAAGAGGTTAGTAGTTTGAAGGTCCATGTGGATGTTAAAAGCATCTAAATGGTCATATGGATCGCTTCTCCCATCAAATGGACGGATGATAGGAACTTTGAATTAGTGAGAGAGAGGCTCTATCTCGATCTCATTGGAAAATGGGGTCCTCTCCTCATAGCTATCTGATTGGTCCCGAGCTAAGGGACATTTTTCCAATTGCTATACCCTCTATAATAATTTCTCCAATATTGTATCTTGCATTTCAATTCATCAACCCCTGGTACTATTGTCACCTACATTTGAGTGTAACGTGAACTCCCAGGTTGTCAATTTCCATCATGTTTATGATCTCGGTGATCTTGAGACTTAGACCATGAGCTGGTGGAATGAATCGAGTCTACTCATTGATGCCTTTCCCCGACTGGCTTCCCTTCTTAAATCGACATCTCTTTTTATGGCCTTCGGTTAGTTTTCCTAGCTATGGCAACTTCAGCCTATTTTTATACTTCATGGGTATGCACTTGGGTTAGCGTAGCAACAACATCAACAAGTCTCCTAACTGTATTCTTGAGTGCTTCCTAGTGTCAGTGCAATGCTTGTACACCATCGATTTCCAGGGGAATGGAAGAAGTGCTTGCCAGGAATGGGTTTCCATCCTCTAACGTATTTGACTATTACTCTCCATGGCCACCTGGCTGGTTAGTGATAGCATCAGAACTCTAAGTTGTTCTTCCTCTTGCCATCACGGTTGGTTTGTGAATCAACAAAAAAGCAATTTGATCCCACCGAGCGTGCCAAAATATTGACAGTTAATTTTGATAATTAGTCAACCGAGGGTTCTGAAACCTAATTATTATAAAAGCAATGAAAATATGAAGAAACCATAAGAGTAAGAAAAAAAGGAATAAAGTGAACACACAGGATTTTTGACGTGGTTTGACTAAAGCCAATATGGCCCCTACATCCACGATGATTGTATTTTCTATTTGTGGTTATTTCATTATTCAATGTATCAGAGTTACAACACTCACAGCTCTCTTGGTATTTTTGACAGGATTTGTGCATATATTTTTCGCTCTCTCTATTATAATGATCTCCCCTCCTATTTGTAGAAGTAGGGAAGGTCACAATTTATAATTTAATATTGTAAAACTATGATTATAGTTGTATTAAGTAATAAATGCTAGGCATCAGATAATAAATGCGAGACAAATTATTATTAGTCTTTGGATGCTGATTCGCTAGTTGGAAGTGTGTTTCATACTACTGACTAGACATTTGTTGTGTCCAATTATGTTGGGGTGAGCTCGTTGAGACCTTGGACCACTGAAGGCTTCGGGCTCGCGTTAGGTGATCTGCCGACTGGCTTTTGTAACCTTGCTTCAGAATGGGTTAGCCCCTTTTACCTTAATTTGGTTTGTTGGGCCTTTGTTGGCCCATTTCACTCAGTCCTGAAAAATGCCTATAACAGGTTATATGCACCCTTTTAAAGACTAGGGTTTTATGCACATGACTCAAAGTATAAGGGGGTTTGGTACATTTTATTTTAAAATAGAAGCCATTTAAAGTAGTTTTTTATTTAATCAGACTTATTGTCTATAATTGATTATTAATAATTAATTTTTAAACATTTGATTATAAAAAATCTATTTTATATATTGTAACATCATTTGATAAGTAATTGAAAGTAATTTATTTTTGTTTGAATAATGTATAGAAAAATTATTTTTTAATATTAAATTATTAAAAAGTGTATTAAAGAAAGAGAAAGCAATACGGGTTTTATTCTAATTGTTGAGATAATGATAATGATAATAATAATGATGATAATAATGCTAATAATAATAAAAGAAAAAAAATGTGAGAATAATATAAATATAAATATAAAAAAGGTTTTTACTGTAAAATTGATAGATTTTTGGATGGCATACAATAAATCTCACAATAAAAAATAGTGTTATTTAACAGTGGTTATTTAAAGGCAATTAGGTTAATTGCCTCCAAATAACATTTATAGCGGCGATTAACTTAACCATTACTATGTTTAAAATTTTTTTTAACAATAAATGGTTAATGTGTAGCTACCACTATGTTTTAAAAATTTGTAACAATAGTGGCGGTTAACATCTAATCACTATTATGTTTTAAATTTTTTTAACAATAGCGGCAGTTAGCGATGGTTACACGTTAATTGTTGCTATGTCTTTTATTTGGCAAATGGTGAATTTGGCATGCAGAAGCTTATTACATAGAAGAACATTGGTTTTGTCTTTCTCCCCCTAAAAACCTTACACTTTGCTCTTATGTCCTGCTCTATTTTTGCTCAGCTTTTTCTCTTTCTTTTGCTATCTTTTTTGTCAGCTTCTATTTTGTTTCTGCTTCCATTTTGCTTGGCTTCATTCTTCCGCTGTAAGCTCATCCTTCTTCTTCTTTATCTTCATTTTACCTAGTCCTTTTTTTCTTTTCAATAGGATTTGCACAGTTGGAGGTCAAAACTTTACACACAAGTAAAGGTTTATCGTGAGATAAGTGATAATCAATCTCCAAAAAACAATGCATTATTTTTTTCTTGTTTACTTGTTTCTAGTATATCTTCGTTGTCTTCATTTAGATTATTGATTAATAAGCTTAAGTAATTGATTTTTGCTCTTCCAAGATTTTAATGTTATAACTTATGATTTGCATTTTTAGAGAGAGATGTAATGGATTATTTAACCTTTCCATGGTTTTGACTCATTGTAATTAAATTGATCTGCTACTTGCACTTAACTATTGATAAAGAAAAACAAAACTTAGCTTACGGCAAATTCTTAATCCTAGCTAGCTATATACTGGTTACTTATGAAGAAAAAAGAAAAGGCCATCTAACTTGTGTCTTACTTGGCAGGCAAGTGCATAAAAGCCTTAAAGCTATTTGATTTGGATTCTTTCCTTGTAAATTTGGTTCTATGACTGACTAGTATCGATTTCATCATCAATGTGATAGTGAACCATAGAAGATAACTTTGAAATTAACATGATGTTAAGACAATGCATTATTTTTACTTATTTGTTTATTTCTGGTGATGCTTGCCTTCTTGGTGAATTGATCAATGTGATTTCGAAATACCTATTTGAAATGTTAAGGATTAGAGTTTAAATAGCTGTGTTAGAATTCAGAGCTAAATTGTTTAAGTATATTGTCTTGTTAATATATATTATTTTATAATCTCTTTTGTAGAAATGCATAAGTCAAGATGTTCGAGAGTTTGGGGCACACAAGGAGTGTTTGATACCCACCCATCTCTTCCACAGCCCACCTAGCTCACCCACTCCACACATCCTACTCAATCCCAGTCCATTTAGCCCACTTCCACACGACCTGCACAGTCTCAGCATTTACAGCCTACCTAGCCCACCTATCTCAGCAGACCCATCCAGTCCACACATGCATAGCCTATACAACTCACCCTACCTACCCAGGACATAGAGCCCGTTGCTCATGCGGGTGATGAGATGAATAATGAGCTACATGATGCTTATTCTGGTGATGAGGTGAATGATGGGCAAACTGAAGCTTCTAGTGCTAGGAAGAGTAAGCTTAGAGGTGGATGACAATGCAATGTTATAGGTAACTATAATATATCATTATCTTATATGTTTGAGTTAACATTGCACTAATATTTTATACTTCTTTTAACAGATAATGATGGTGTGGTCAAAGTCAAGAAGCTCCAGGTCGATCAAGTTTAGAGTTTAGATGGAAAGAAAATCTTAGTTGGGACAGACAATCTTCTTAGCCTATAGGAGAAGAAAAAGGCATTTTTTTAGGTGCAATAGGTCATCTGGCCAGGACCAAATATGCCATAGACTATGAGGCCTGGCTGGACATACCAAACTCAATTAAAGACGATGTCTTCAATAGATTGGTAATGGATGCAATAGAACTGCTTTGGCATTTACAATTCATATTTCATTTTGATACTAATAACTTTTTTTGGTCACAGCCATATTTTTAATTTGAAAATGATGAAATGGCTAAATGGCTCACTAATCAATGGATTGGAAAGTAGTGGAGCCATTTCAAAGGAGCTTGTACATCAAACATTATGAGCCCAGCCTAACTTTGGAGCAAAATATTAAACAAACTACACCACAAGCATTTCAAGAGAGTAACAGAGAGGTTTGGTTCGCATCCTGGATAAACAAGAACACAAGGTTAGTAGTTTGTTTAATTCTAGTATATGAAAATGATTGAATTTAATTATGCTTGTACTAATAGCTGAATAAGTAATTGAGTTTCTTCATGCAGGAAATGTGTAGGCAAAATGCATAGAATAGAAGCAAACAGACCATTCCTCACACCACAGGGTCAAAAATAATTACACAGAAAAAGGATGAAATGGTAGCATAGCCATCTAATTTAAGTGAAAACAATTAAGATTTGCTCATGAAATAACTTTTTTTTTGCTTGTTTAAATGACAGAAGAAGGAAAGACAAGGTTCCATTAGATGGGCAGAGTTGTGGGACGCTATCCATAGGAGAAATGATGGCTTGTACGTGAATGATGAGGCAAGAAGCATAGAGGTGAGGGTTCGTTGAAAAATTTATTACTTTTGACACATCAATAAGTTGATATTGATACTTATGTTTTGTTGTTTACTTAAGAAAAATTGCAAGAAGCCTTGAGCTAAGTAGACCAAACACAGTTGTCAATAATCTCCCCAGACGATGCTTTTGGACAAGTGTTTGGGAAGGAGCACCTAGGTTGCACGCAGGTTGTGTCTGAAGACTAGACATTGATGTTTGTCCCACTAGCGTGTTTGGGAGTAGTTTTAAAAGAGGAGGTGGTAGCTATTCATCAGGCCCCAATATTGTGAACCAAAAAATTCATAGGCTTAAATCAAAGTTATGTCAAAATAAGGAGGAATTGGCTAAAACACAGGCATAGGTGCAAGCCATTATGGACTACATTAAGTCCATGGGTAGATGCATTCCACCCCATTTGTTCAGTCAGCCATCTACTAATCAACAGGTATTATGCGTGAAACGTGGTCAAATCTATTATTCTAACTGTGTTTGCTATGTAAAAGTTATTTATTTTCTACCAAATATTTGTTTGCTACTAAATATGAATTTTTTTTTATGTAGATATGCAGGTAACATTGCATATGGATGCCTTGCATTCTGGTGTAATCTACTTTCAATTTGGAAATGAGCTTTAAGTTTTTGTATCTATCCTATTCACCACATTCATGTTTAACTGGATCCTTATAAAGCTATCTTTGTATCTTTGTTTTTTTTGCCTAATTGGACCAATTTTTGCATACTTGAATTGCTATTTTTTTGCGTAATTGGACCAATATGATGTTTGGTTTTTACATATGTATGCCAAACTATTGTATAATTGTGTTAGTTTATGGGTAATTGAATTGTTATTTTCAAACCAAAATTTTGCTAAACTATGGCACAGGTGAATTGCTATTTTTGCACATCTAAATTCGTAAGTAATTCTTCAATCTGAAATATTCTTTTTCTTTTTTTCTTTACAGGATGGGGTTGATGTTAATTTGATAGATCAATTTTCACCTATACATTCAAACAGATCTTCAAGAGGGAGCAATCAAGATAGAAATGCCATTGATCCTAGCCAATCTCCTTAGGTTTTATTGTATTTTTAATTTTAAACAATTTTTGACTGGAATGTAAAGTTAATTGATGTTATATTTTATTCGAATGAATACTATTTTTATTATATTTGAATGAATGTTATTTTTATTGCACTATGAGTTTGCATTTATATTTTACAGGGATAATTAGTATCATTAACTAATGGAATAAAAAGATTGAAATTTAAAAAAAAAATATTACAAAAATTTAGCGATGGTTACATTAAAACAAAAATTAAAAAAATAGCGACAATTTGTTTAATCACTGCTACATTTAAATAAAAAATAAAAAAATAGTGGCAGTTAACAAACCGCCGCTAAATTAAATACATTTTTTAAAATAGTAGTGGTGGTTACTTGACTGTTGTTAAATTATATTGGAAATATTGATAAAAAAATATTACGGTGGTTAAATAAACTGCTGCTAAATTAATTTTTAAATTTCTAAAAAATATAGTTTCTAGCGATTCCTTTTAACCGCTGCTAATGTTAACCTGATGTCATATTTTTTTGCGGTTCTCATAACCAGTGCTGTTTTACTCTGCGGCGGTTCTAACTGTCACTATATACACTAGAACTACTGCTATATATATTATGTAACCGCTACTATTTTAAGAATTTTTTTGTAGTGTCTCAACGGGGAAAGAACTTCTTGGGCTAGTTAAAGCAATCAGTTAAATTTTTCCTTCAAAGGTCATTTTGGTGATAGAAATATCCATCAACAGAAAAACTCAGTCACTTTGTTTTCAATAACCTTCTTCATCTCCATCTCCACCACTAACTCTTGTGTAATCTCTATTTCATCACGATTTGCTAAGATTGCAAAAGGCTTATAATAAAATTGCCCATGTGTGGTGCAGCAGTATTCAAATATGAATATTTCTCTTTTTATATTCCTCTTTAAAATAAAAATAATTTAAAGTAACTTTTTGTTTAATCAAACTTATCACTTATAATTAATTATTGAAAGGTTTTAAAAATGTAATTAAATATTTCTAAAAAAGTGTTATAATTAATTATTTGATATAAATAAATGATTGCGGATTCTAGTTGTTATACCAAATAAGTGTATAATAAATTATTTGACCTATAATTAATTATTAATTCTAAGTAATATACTAAACACGCACTCAATGGAGATAATGAATAAGTTTTCTTTGACTTTTGAAGAGAAAAACACTTAAAAAGAAATTGTTGCTTATCTTTCTTTTAACAATAACAAAGCATAAATAACATAAATGCTGAGAAAAATTAACGTGAATAATGGTATATCCTTCAATTTGATGTTTCCGCATATATAGTTGCAATAAGTTTTAATTATTATTTTGTGTGTTTGATAGTCTTAAGATTTTTTTTTCCTTTCAGATAATTAGAGAGAGAGAGCTCCATTTCTTAGAAAGTTAAGTATTTTTATTATTAGATTATCTTTTTTACATTTAAATTTATATTTTTATTTAAATTATTTATTTTGAGATTTGAAAAGGAAAAAAAAATAATTCAACAGAAAAAACAATTAACTCCTAAGAGACCGAATTTCCTATAGAAGTACCATTTCCTTTTTAGTTGAAGTTTATTATTAAATGTTCTTTCATTGGTTTTGCTTTTTATTTTTTTTATTAGAGTTTATCTATGCTACTTTTGTATAGATGTAATATTTAAGAGTATCAGTCAAGTGGCTCAAGTCACATTTGAATTTGATGTCTTTTAGAAGATTTTATCTTTTTTAATATCACAGATTTAATTGTAATTCTTTTTGTACGTGAGTCTAGTAGTTTAGTCACTCATATTATAAAATAAAACATTTACAAATATTATATGTGATCTTAATAGATGTTCATATCATTTTCTTAGTATTTTAGGAGGCTAGTGGAGTCAAGAAAAGATTTAATTGTAATTCTTTTTGTACGTGAGTCTAGTAATTTAGTCACTCATATTATAAAATAAAATATTTAAAAATATTATATGTGATCTTAATTGATGTTCATATCATTTTCTTAGTATTTTAGGAGGCTAGTGGAGTCAAGAAAAAAAAAATGAAGGCTTACGATTTGACTTTAACTAGGATAACTAAACAATAGTTGTATGCATTGCATATTTAGGGATGATTTTGTCATTAAAATAAAATGCTATTAACCGAGGATACTAATTAAGGAATATTTAATGATATTAAGAGTATAAAATTTTATAAAATTTATATGTTTTTATTTAAATGAATTGAGAATAAATTAAATAAAAGTATATAAACTTTTGAAAAAAATTTTGTTCCAAACATCATTAAATGCTTCTTAACTATGCCCTATTTAAGGGCACTAATCAACAAGACCCAAATAAACTAAACTCAGAAAAATTAATTATAGGTTAAGAAGAAGTCAAAAATTACAATAAATGTTAATTAATTTTATAATTACTACTTCCTTGATTACTAGTTAACAAGAATTTAGTAACACTAAAAACATAAAAATTTTAAAATTTTTTATATTTTTATTTAATTCATCCTCAAATTTTTTCAATGAATTGAGAATGAATTAAATAAAAACACAATAATTTTTTGAAAATTTTATGTTTCAATATCACTAAATATTCCTTAACTAGGACCTTAAGGTAGTATAGCGGGTTGGATGGGTACATAAAACAGGTTTCGCAGGTGTTCCGGGTCAGACCAAATAATTCAATTGCTCTAAGGGAGCCAATCAACCAACTCGGATGGCTGACCGAGCACTTAAGAACTGGTCAACTGGCTGATTTTAGACAACCAATGCCTTAAGTAGTCCTAGAATGTGAAACCTAACCCTATTTTTGACCAGAGACAATCTAAGAGTAGAAAATGCACTTGAAAAATGTGTAAATCGCATGTTCTAATCAGGGTTTGAATTAAAGATAAATTATTCAACTTAGAGTTGAACTTGCCTTGATTTTTATATTCAAGTTATTATTATTATGTGCTTTGCTTGTTGCGAGATTCATATTTATATTTGACTAGATCTTGATATCGAGTAAGAAAGCTATATAGTTAGGTTTTTGGGGAGAACAATCTACTCTTGAGATAAGTGGAGGTTTTTCCTTCTAATTAGATCCCTTTTTCATAAAAATAACTATAAATAATATGATTTACAAATTAGTCCAAAAATCTGCTTTTTGTTTATAAAATGTTCAAATGGCTAACTATCGACCTATATTTGAACTATGATTTTGTTAATTTGTTAATAGAATAATGAATTGGTTTCTAATGAATAAGGAATGTTGTCTAATGTATACATTAGAATATGTACATGTGTGACTTGTTAAAATAAAATATGAATATGCTTAACTTAACTGTGTAAGTTAGGATATGACTTTATATAACTTGATTAGAGATAAAACTAGGTTTGCTTAAGAAATAGGAATTGATTTATTTGTGATTGTGAAGTAGCTTGGTTAGGGATTAGAAATAGTTAAATGCACCTAATAAAAGACTATTGTTGATGGTGAAATTTGGTTCGTACTGGAGACCCAAACTTCAGCCAACGGGGATGAGTTCAGGGAACCAATACTACTTCTGAAGTGCAAAAGATGATAGATTGAGAGGAAGAAGGGATGATGAAGCAGCGAGTTTAACGTGGTTTGGCTAAATCCGATGGTACTGGACCCTACGTCCACGATGGAGATTTTATTAATATGCTGGGGAATGATTTTAGCAGAGTTTCTGCTTACAGATTTTGCCTCTCTCTCCCTCTTCTTCTAACAATGCAATCTTATTTATAGAGGAAGGAGGAGCTGCATATGCATTAATTACAAGCTACAGTTGTGTTACATCAATACATAAATGGAAAAGACAATAAAATGTTATAATTCAGTTACTGCAGAATGTAGGCTGTGGGGTGAGCCCCCTTGGTCGGCTATAAACTTGTGTCTGTCGGCGTCCGTTGCTTGGTGTTTCTTTACCATGCGAGGTGCTGGGCATCCTGAGCGGGAATTCCTAGCTCGGGGGCATCATAGGAACCGCTATTACGAGCTTGGTGCTGCTATAGTGAGGCAACGGGCTCGAGCAAGATGCTCGGCTGCTTGGCGGGTTGGTCTTGTGATCTTCTCATTGGATGGCTATCTTGCGAGGCAAGGCTTGCTTCGCGGGATGGTGCCGGGATTACTTTGCTGTGCCACTTTTTGCTGGGTGAAGCGAAGCTTGCTAAGTGTCTTTGATGTGCCCGGGTCTACGAGCTCTTGAGGCCCTTTTTGTATATAACAACTATGTTTTGTGGAGCTCAAATAGATCTACATGAGAGACTTATGGGTCTATAATATGATATTTTTCATGTAGCATGGTGACCACACATGATACTAACTTATTACTCCCGCCTTAAAAGAGTTAGTATGTGATGTACGTATACATGACAAGTACGTATGTATGATATGTATGAATGAATGCATAAGTGAATAGGTATAAATTTTCACATATCCTAATGATATGATCAAACTTGTATTGGATAAATATGTATGGCTTGTCAAGTATGATTAAGAACATGTGATCTTAGCAGGTCATCTTTCCATGACCATACACAAATATGTTATACTGATTATAGAACATGTATTTCCCTAGCTATGGAATAGGTTAAAGAATAGTGTATGCATGAATCAACTAGGTTAAACGTAAGTTAGGTATGGAATCAATTGCCAGACATAGTAGATGATGGACATTATAATGAGACTATATTTATGTTCCCATATAATATATATATTTTGTATGTATGACTTAAATATTTTCCACTTGAAGATGAGATGTAAAAATTTTTATCATTGAGTGATTGTATTCAATCCCTTTTCACATTTTATAGATTTAGACATTTCAGCTACTCTCGTTAGAGCATGACTTCCATGTACCTCTTAGAGGTAGTGTATTCAATATGCGGACATTTTTTACATCAATAATGTTTATGGTGCCTAACTAGACTGACCCACTATGTATTTCATATTTTAGTTTTTAGTTTTAGTTAGTTATTATTATTTTGAAAAATTGTTATTTATAATATTTTCTTTGGATTTTAAACATAAATGCACGCAATTTTCATAATAGTATTAAATATTCATTCCATTTTTTTATCTGTCATTTTAGAAAAAAATTATTTTTTATTTGTTATTTTATAAATCCAAGAATACATTTATTATATTTTTTTTCAAATTTTGTTTATATCATTCTAATAAATACTCAAACACTCTACACATCTATTGACTTTTAATAATGGGCAAGTTAGTAAAATACAATTCTTTTATCATAAAATTAAAATTATTTATTAACCTTCTTTTATCATAAATGATAGATAAAAAGAAATAAAAAAATATTTCAGAATAATAAATACTCTTTAATCATTGCGGCAAGGATAACGGCATTGATTAATACTACAATATTTTATGTGTAATTTCTTTGTGATAATTAACGTTTGGATTCCACTATTTCCATTATGGACTCTAGGTCATAGCACACAATATGATACTTATTACCTCCATTCCTTTTGATATGTTATTTTGGAGAATTTTTTTTTCATCTATCTTTTAGAAAATCAAGAATCACATCATTATCTTTTTTTTTTTTTTAATTTTGTCTCTACTAGTTCTACTAAATGTCAACTGGTTGACATACTAATTAACTTTTAAAAAAGGATAAATTAGTAAAATACAGGCTTAAATTCATGTTTGACTCTTCTAATTTAAAAATGGATTGGCTATCTTCTTAATTTACAATAATCTATTTTCATCCTTATAAATTTAAAATTAATACACTTTTGGTCCAAAAGTTAAACTTTCTGTCTAAATTCTATCAGAAATTGTTGATGTGGCTAACCACAAACTTATGTGATAGTACATGACTCACATTGGGATAGCCCCATCGCGTAATCTTTCCTCTTCCTCGCAACCATTTTTTCTCTCTTCATCTTATCACCTTCTTTTCATTCCATGCTCTCTAAACCTTTCAATCCTCCTCATCTTTCTCTCTCTCTTATTCCCTCTATTTTGTATTGGATATTTAGCGCAATTATTTTAAAAGTGAGCTAGTTGGATATTTAATTTTTGTAACTGGGGTAACGTGGTTAGAAAGTCCAGTTTATATAATTGCAGCAACATTGACGCTTGGTTGCATGGAAAAAGGGGGGAAAACATGCAAAGAAAAAGGATGGAAAACTAATTTTCCTATGTTTGATTGATATTAAAAAATTTAAATAAAGAAAAAAAAAACTGTTATAGAAGTGAGTAGGTGCCACAAAAGGTTTTTTCTTCATCTACTGATGGGTAGAAGTTAAGGAAAGGGAACAAAGCTTTCTGCTTTTTAAAAATACTCTTCTTTTTTAATTCAAATCATTCCCACTCAATTATATGTCTTTTTCTTCTTTTAGATTTTTCTTTTGCTTGCATATTTAATTGGTTATCTATTTAAAATACATTATTTTAGATTTTTATGTTATTAATGTTTTTAACTTACATTATAATAATTACTT
>JANHAO010005092.1:0-23136 GCA_026873985.1 Saraca asoca | reverse complement strand
TACAGTGTTCGCGGGTATGGGTAGGGTATGGATATAAATTTTTCTGACGGGTATGGGTATGGGTATTATCATACCCGCCCAAACCCTACCCATTGTCATTCCTAGTGGTTAAGGCGCTGGCCGGCTAAGTACATGGGCCCCCCGAGACTTCCAATCTCAGGCGACGATGTGAACTTTATAACCCATTATTTTATCTTGTACGCATCCAATATTGGCAGTTCCTTTCTTTGTCTCCTCATAAACATCAAAACAATGATTAAATACATTCCATTTTCAATACCCCAAACTTGGTCCAAACGAGATTCATGACCAAATCAATTGAACTTGGAACACACTTTTCTAATCTCACCTTGTGTGCCAGTCTTAACCTCTATGCTACTCATTTTGATCATAGCCTTTCTGAACTCAAAATCAAATCTAAGCCCGAGTAATCCTCTGACGTTGCCAGCATAATTCTCCACCACATTTCTTGTAGTAGCATCTCCCCAAAGCCTCTGGTCTGACTCCAAAACCCCATTACCATCACGGACATTCTTGAAGAAACTGGCATCAAATTTGGCTGGACTGTCTTTGTCTAAACTAACCCTTCTCAAGCCATTCCCATTTTTAGGACAAAGTGCTTGAAGTTGGCCTAAGAAAGCTTGGCTTATGGTTGGGTCAGAACTCCCAGTGGTGGTGAAGTTGTATAGGCGGTAGCTGAAGAATCTGCAATCTGTTTGGCCTATGGTATGTGCGCCTGCATTGCAGAGAAAAACGCAGCACATAAATTGTTTTACATAGCATAGTAAGAGTATTTATATGTGAATTAATCAGCCATTAGCCTCAATTAGTGTGATAATAAACATACCAACTAGCGTGACAAGATCATGATCATCTAGGCCTTTAGCAGCAAATTTTCGCCTTTGGACAGAAACTGGGTCTAGTGGAGAAGGCATATTTGAGGCTTGAGACGATATAGAAACCCTTCCATCTCTTCTTCCAGTGGGTACTGACCAACTTGGGCCATCACTCTGTCATTTGTCAAATGTTATTTTAAAGGAAAATGTTGTTTGTACAAACTACTCACTCGCTTCTCTTAAACTCTCACGAGACAAAATTCAGAAGGAGACTTGATGCATCGCCCATTGTAAAAGTAATACTTCCATGTAACTATGATTACTTTTGAAATTGTAACATATCAAATTATAATTATTTTTGAATTGTTATACTCTCAATAATTGATCTATAATAATTCAATTTAATGTGAAGTAAATAATTTTTAAGGTGAAGATTTCTATATTTTTTAATTATGGATATCATTATTACCACACAATGCGGCTTGTTTTGAACCATAGGACCATTTTTTTTTTTTGAATTTGAAGTCCTCATTTAAAAGTCAAGTATTGCAATTTCAATAGTTTAAAATTATAGATATCAATAGCAAATATGCAACAGAATCTCGGTCAATTCTAAATTACTGGACTCTCTTGTATAGGATAATGTGTTCCACGATACACAGTTCACAAAATGACCAAGTGAGGGAGAAATCTTGTGTTTGTAGCATTTCTCTAAAAAGGCGCTTTGAGGCTCGTGCTACGTGCTTGCCATGTGTGTGGCTGTACATGTGATTTGTGAAAGGGAAAATTTTATTACATACCAAGTCGACAGCATCACGAGCAGCCAAAGCAAGTATGTCAGCACATGAAACAACACCAGGGCAAGTGGCCTCTATCTGTGATTTTGCATCATCAATCACTTCAAAACCTCTTAAACCCAGGTTTGGCAATGCATTTCTCTCTGCAGAAGACCCTGCAATCAAAATTGAACCATCGCAGCCCTGCAAGAGACATAATTTGTCACATGCATATTTAATCTTTATTGCTAAAATAAGCATGTAGGAAGAAATCATGCGTAAGTGGACCTGCACAAAGCAATCATGGAAATGAAGCCTGAGAAGGCCTGGGGCTATGGTAGGATCTTTCTTGAAGTGTGATTCAACTGTGGACCTTACTATAGCTTCAGCACGTGGGCACGAAGAAGAATAAAATCCATTTTGGAGCTGGGCCTGTATAGTTGAAATCATCACCAAAGTCAATAGAGAAACCAACCATATGGCTTCCATTTTGCACTAACAGATACAGTACTGAAAGAAGCAAGACAACTTCAAACTTTGGTATTTGATGCTCCTCTTTCCCTTGCCAGCATTTTATACCAGTTCTTGTTACTTATATAGAGACCATATGTATTAAAAAAAGTGAATTCCCACGTATATGATTAAGCTTTTATGTTATTGCAGGTCAATTCAGTAGATTTTGGTCTGTTTAGTTGATGACACTTCTGCTAAGTGGTGACATATTATGTGGAGCCACTATCATGTGGTTTATCTTTTTTTCGAAGTTTTCTTATGCTCATATTGGAGATAGCATTCAAGAAGGATTTTACCATGTATATTGCCTAGTGGAGATGTCTTTTCTGCATCACTTCAGCTTCTTATCCTTGATACTTCAGCTTTATTCCTTTTATACGCGTTTTTCTTTCTCCTTTTTGTTTGTCACAATCGGTCCTCATCTTTTTGCTTTAGTTGTTTACCTATTTTTCATTTTGTTCACACTAGCTTTTGCTTATATTATCATATTAAAGTTCTTCAGATTCGCTTTCGTGCAAACATCGCATATTGTCCCTAAAGTTGTTTGATGATATAAGATGGTCACCAATAAAACTTTTTAATAATTTTTATATAAAAGCAAGGTGTATAGAATACAATACATCAGGAGTATTTAAAACTCCTCTACATGTTCATATTCAAGTGCGTCTTATCTTTTCATTACACAAATTAAGGTAAACAGAAGTGAAGATTATGTGATATCAAATATCAATAACAAGTGATCCTACTATGAACAATAATTTTATCCTCCTGAGTGATTTTGATAGAGTCAGATACCATTCATTATGCGGCAAATTAGTCATTGAAATATTTTATATTTTTCCATGACTATCAATATTCAAGTGCTTTAAAAATGAAAATAAAATGCCCCAACTAAGTGGGCAGAGCGTACTTGACCAAAACCCATGACTCCCAAAGTAGAGGGCGTGACTTGGACTCTCATAAATTGCAAATTACACTCCATAACTCCATGAGTTTTTCCCTCGAGCACTCCCTCACAGTTGTGGGTGCTTCAACAGATAAACTCTATAGCAGGGATTGACTCCTCCCATGTTTAAGACTGATTTGTATTTGTTAAAGGCGTGTTGAGGGATCAGTCAATTCTTCATATACCATAAAGCAACCTGCAAACCAAATTGCATTTCAACTTTTCAAGAAACTTCATTTTGCAGAAAGCCACTGATTTAGTGTAGTGGTCCACCACTGATGAGTTGGCTGACACTTGCAGTTGTCTTCTTCTCAATTCTTATATTCAGCTGCGTCAAGCAGACAGAGCACAATGGTACTTAGGCATGTAAAGGTTAAGGGATCTTTCAGTGTTTGGATACAACGGCGAAGGCTAAGGTATACTATAGACGCAAATATTGCAACAACTAGCAGTACCCCAGATATTCTTCATATATGGTTAAATGTGTGTGCTGAATGATCTATTTGGTTATGCATATTACTCCTAACTCCTAGTCTTCTTTCATCAACACACAGCCCATTCATTACTGTCAAATGTCAAGGCATTAGACTCTGAATGCCGTGTGCTTGACTTCAATAAATATAGGCATAGTATGAAAAACTACAAACGCGTGAACCATTGCCGCCGTGATTTCCAAGTAACCAGATACTAAACTTCCAAGTCAATTCCAATATAGACTTTTCCATTTTTCTTTTTTATTTCTGGTTTTATTTAGTTGTATATTCCGAGCACAGTAGATTTTCCCTCTTTTACAAGCTGTTGTTTGAGTCTATCAGAAACGTTGAATTCAAAACACCAAGTTTTAATCAAATAAAAACAAGTATTAAAGAATTAATTCAAGTCTTTCATTTGTTTCTTCCCAAAGGATAAAATCAATCACCAAAGACAATTGCCAACCATTGCTGCTGTTTCATCAGTAAGGACACTCAAGACAAGAAACCATTTAACTAACAAGGTAGATGATTGAATACAAGGACTGTTAGCTACTTAGCTTGCTTACAACTTTCAATCTAAATGCTTAGAAGAAATCATAGCACAAAACATAACAGACGGCAAAGGAAATCAAAACTACATGAAATCTGCAACAGTTTTCTTAGAGAAAGTTTCACACAGAATCAGAAGTCGGACAAGGAGGGATAGATATATCAGTAATCCCTTCTAACATCAATACCGCACTCTTCATTGTAGGACGGAGAGCAGGTTCATCTTGGATACACCATAGTGCCACCTTCACCATGTTTTCCAGGACCTTCTCATCCACGTTTTCCCAAAGAACAAGCTTCTTTAACTCTCTGTCAACCAAGCATTTATAGGCCCAACTGGAAAGAACAATCTCATCAGGTACTGATACACTGGTTTCCAGGTTTCTCCTGCAGCACACAATTTCCAGTAGTACTATTCCATAACTATAAACATCAGCCTTCACTGATATTGGGGTGTTCTTATGCCATTCCGGAGCCAAGTACCCTCTTGTCCCTCTAACCATTGTGAATGTCCTAGTTTGATCCGGCATTAGAAGTTTTGCTAACCCAAAGTCAGATATTTTGGCTGTCCAAAATTCATCCATCAAGATATTTTGAGGCTTTATATCACAATGAATAATTGGTGTTTCACACTCTTCATGAAGATAGAGGATCCCTCGTGCAACGTCCAGTGCTATATTCACTCTCTCATCCCAATCCGGGCGTCTTCCAGCCCCAAAAAGAAACTTTCCAAGGGAACCATTGCTCATGTACTCATAGACAAGAAGCCTTTTAGAACCCTCAGCGCAATAGCCAAGCAAACGAACTAGGTTCCTGTGGTGAGTTTTCCCAATTGCTTGCATTTCTGCTAGGAACTCCCTTTCACCTTCTTCAACCAACTTCTCTAGTCTCTTCACTGCAATCAATCTTCTGCCTCTGGATAAAGAGCCCTTGTAAACTGCTCCAAAAGAGCCCTTACCCAATTCTTCTCTGAAGTCATTTGTTGCTCTCTTGAGCTCGGTGTACGAAAAAATCCTTAAAGTGACCTCTTCATTGAGTCCCAAGGCTCCCATCTCCGACAACCTTTTGTACCTTAAAACTCGAATCTTGTAAATCAAATGGCTAGAGACTGCAAAAGCTGAACACAGGAGTAAAGAAAAGCATAAGACAACAAGAATAATCTGCTTTACTTCTTCTTTGCTAGTAACCATAATTGGTGGTGGTTCAACAGGCTGAAGGATAGGAGGGATATCATATCTCTTTTTTAATCTTTTGGTTCCGACTTTCACAAATGCTGTTAACCCAGAGGATTGCTGTTGCATGTCTCTTCTAACATATTTCAAAGGAAGCTTTTGTTTCCTGCACAAATTGCTCCCATCTTCATAAACTATAGCCCAACAGTAACAATCATTCAAACAAGACAATCGGCATTCATCAATGAGCCTTTGGGTCGTCGTATTATAAGAAAATTCATTCCAGATCATTTTGTCTACCTTGACCATGTTATACAAGGCAGCATTTGCATCTCCACCTTTGCAATTTGCCTCAGAGAAGTTCCTCATGCATCCAAGAGTATTGTCGTTTGGGTCTACAAATTCGAATCCCTCAAGACAATTACAGTATGCTTGATTGTCATTGTATGTGCAGTAGCTGTTGAAGCCACAGAAGCCATGAACCTCACATGGAGTCTCTATTGCCGACCACACAGCCTTGCCCATCTGGTTGTCCATGTGAGCATACAACCTAAAAATTCCATCAGAATCTAGAGTTGCACGATAAATAATGTTGCTGCTGTTCGTGGTGATGTTATCAACTGAAGAAAGCCTACCATCAGACAACATTTTAACAACATCCATAGTAGCATTCCTGATAAACAGAGAACCAGTTTTGTTGAGGTAGAGATGGCATCCGGAAGCATTGTACTGGTGGAGGGTGTCAGAGCTCCAGTAAGCATCATCTCGATTATCACTGGTGTTTATAGGATACAAAACAAGATTTCCATCATATTGCATATTGAGATGAAACCGGCCAGATGAGTGGTTGGTATCAGATGAACTAGAGAACAACTGACCGCCAGAAGGTAGAACTTGACCCCCTAGAATGGTATCAGTTGGGTGATCAAAACTTTGCCAAATGATACCATAAGTGTCATTGTATAGGACAAAGTTTCCAGAATCAAGCATGCAGGCAGAGTAAGCAGCAATGGCACCAGCAGCAATAAGCTTCTCTGCACCTTCCTTGGTCTGCAGAAGCAGCTTGCCATCATTGGTTAGTTGCAGCTTTGCATCAGAATGGACAGGAGGATTATCACGATTTGCAGTCCATACAACTATGTTATTGCCCGTGTTAACCAGCCAAATTCCAACAGAAAAACCATTTCCTTGCAGATAGAAGCCAAATTCAAATTTACCAGAAGGTGAAGACCATGAAGTAGGAGGATTAGTGGGAGAAAGTGAAGAGCCAAGTGGTATTTCTATTGGAGGTTTGGCTTGGGATCTTCCACAAATGATGCCCAATAACAAAAGGAAGAAGATAGTTGGTGCCATGGCTTCCTTGAGAGGAGGTAGGTAGTAGAGATGGAAGCAATTTTGTGATTTCTAAGAATTTTTCAAAATTAAACTATGGAAGTGTTTGAAGACTGACTTTCAACAACATGTTGTGGAAATTATCACCTTCTCTTGATGCTCCTCAAGTCTTCCATTGACTTTGTCATTTTATCCTGTTGCTCGTCAAGTCTTCTACTGAGATTTGAGAATGATTTAAGTGATTCATTCTTGTGTGGCCTCTGGAAAAAGCAATCTTTTGTGGGGTTGTTGAATAAGGATCCTCTTGACAGTTTTTTGAGGTTGAATCCTTGACTCTGATCTTTCGTTGGCATTATGAAATTATGTTCACATAAATCAGAGGGGTTTATTCTACCCCGCACATTCCATAAAGTATTCTATAAAGTAGAGCATATCCCGTAACTCAACCATTTAATTGTTGTTGAGAAAATAATTAAGATTTAGGGGGCCTTTGGTAGGGGAAATGTTTTTAGTTTCTCAGGAATATCAAGTTAGGAAAGTTGGTTTCCTATGTTTGGTATACAAGTTTAAAAAAAACATTATCAAAAAACCTTCATTCCTAGGAACCATTTTCAGTCAAGATTCCCATAAAAACATTCCCATAGGGGAGGGTGGGAATCTTAGGAGCTATTTGGGAAGTTGTTTTTTTGTTTTCAAAAATAAATTTTTTTTATTTTTTTGTTATATAGAAACAAAAAAATCTATTTGACAACCTGTTTTCAAAAACTATTTTCTAAAAATATAACTGAAAAAACTGTTTTCAAGAAACATCAAAATAGTGTTGTTCCTTATTTTTGTATAGAACTGTTTTTAGATTTTTTTTCAAAAATAAGAAGAATACCTGTTTTCATTAATGATAAAGTTATAAATAATATTAAATATATTTTTTCATCTTAAAAAATAAAGAAAACATTTATTTTAAAAATTTACATCCAAACACGTTTTTTATTTTTTTGTTCTAAAAAAATAATTTTTAAAAACTATTTCTAAAAAACTGTTTTCAAAAAACAATAAAACAAAAACACCTGAAAACACTTCCAAACAGGCCCCCATAGACATGAGAATGTTTTTATGTGTAAAAAGACATATATACCCTTCATTAATAGTATAATTGTAATAATGTAAAAAATATTCTCTCTCATCCTTTCTCTAACACTTTCTCTCTCATCCTCTCAGTCACACTTTCTCTCTCATCTCCTCTCTCACTTTCTCTTTCATCCCCTCTCTCATACTTTCTCTCACTTTCTCTCTCATTCCCTCTCTCACACTTTCTCTCTCATCCTCTCTCTCTCTCTCACTTTCTCTCTCATCCTCTCTCATACTTTCTGTCTCATCCCCTCTCTCACTCTCTCTTATTCTCTTTCTCACTTTCTCTCTCATACTCTCTCTCACAGTTTCTCTCTCATCCTCTCTCTCATCCCCTCTCTCACTCTCTTTCTTATTCTCTTTCTCACTTTCTCTCTCATCTTCTTCCTCACTCTCTCTTATTCTTTTTCTCACTTTCTCTCTCATCCTATCTCTCATTTTCTCTCTCATCCCCTCTCTCACTTTTAATCATAAAAAAATTAAAAGTTACAAAGCATAAAAATAAATAGGGGTATTTTTGACAAAAAATGCAAAGATTCCCAGAAAAGTTGCATTTAAACCAAACGCGGGGATGTCTAACATTCTCAAGAATGTTTAAGGTAAACCAAACGCATTTTTAATATTTCCAGGAATCATCATTCTCAGGAAATATGATTATCAGGAAACATGATTTTCAGGCATGAAAAAAGAATCAGTATACCAAACACCCCATTAAAGTGAAAGAAGTAGAGAGAAACTAAAGAAAATTAGGAAAAGAACTTTGATAATATTACAATAAAATATAATAAGACTAAATTCATTAAACATAAATTTAATGCTCTAATTTATACAGAGCTCCTAATAAACATAGTAACTATAAAATCTTTAACTTTGGATATACTACAGAAAAGCCCATAACATAACCTAAGTTTATAATATAACTTAATTACTAATATTACTCTTTAATACTCCCCCTCAAGGTTAGCTTACAAAATTTAAGCATGTTACATAAATTTTAATTCTAAAAAATAAAACACAATAAAAATAATTATAAAGAAAACTTTGAATTTCAAACTCCACAGATAGCTTATAATAAATATAGCATGCGAACAACTCCCCACGAATCAAATATCACAAACCCTAAAAATAACGACAAAACCTTGGCATATACTACTCCTAGAAGTCTTTAGTCAACTACTCCTCACTGCTCCCTCGACCTTCTTTCAGTTATTCTCTTTTATGTAAACGACATAACTTCCAAAAGTTTTCTGATAGTTTCTCTTGAGCTATTCTCTTAACTTTCTAGCAGTTTCTCTTGAGCTATTCTCTTAACTTTCTAATTGATCTTCAAAATCACCAACACTTATTGTTAAAATTATGCCAAGACCATCAATACTAACACAAAATGTGTTGCTTCCAAGTTGCATTCATTGAAACAAGTCACACAATCAAATTAGTGATCTAAACTACTTCATATTGAGGATAATCTCATCAAATTAGACATATGTTACACATGTCAGGCCAAACAGTACTCTAAATTATATGAAGGCACAAACAACAGTCCTCCAAATCCATAAAGAACCAAAAACCAAGAGTTGCCAAATAGTATTCCACCAACATAATTTTGCCCACAACAAAATTGCAAGACCCAAAGTTACACTCAAAACCTTTTAGACACCGAAACCGTTGTCGTCGGATAACATTGATGGAAGAGTTACTCCTCATAACATCTTACCAAGTCCATCTTCACTAGTCTAAAAACAAACTCCAGTAGGCTCTAATAATAAGTCTCAGTCTCCACACATAGCTCCCACAATCAGGAACAACTTAAGTACACCTTATCTATACTCAAAGTGTTCTCCAATTTGGAAACCAAATACCAGCAAAACAAGAGTCAACCAAATTAAATCAACTATACCACCAACCGATCAATAGAATTATGCAAATTTGTACTTCAAACATATCAAATTCAGCAACATCCCCGTAGAAAATTCAAAAAGAAGCTTACCGAGACTAGAATAGAACTAAAACCATATTCATATAGCATTAAACAACTTAAAAACGTAAAAACAAAGATACCAAACCATGACAGCAATAAATCAGCCGAAACAACCAAAAACCACAAAATCCAGTAATTAAATCAAACAAAACATCACAATCTAAAGGCAAACCAACCAAAAAATCGCACCAGTGTCAAAATCTACCAAAATGGAAAAATAACACCTATTTTTAGTTTGTCGGAGCTCAGGAGCTGAAAAGAAAAAATAACATCCATTTTCAGTTTATTGGAGCTCTAGCAAGAACCACCGCCAAAAGTCACTGCTACTCACCCACAAACTACCTCGGGTTCTATTCACAGCACCATCAACCAGCAACCACCTCTGAAGCGCTCCATTCATGATGGTCCATACGATGTGATCAAGAATTGGAACTACACTAGACTTGTGGATTTTGTACATAATAGAGAAGGCAAATGCCAGATAGCCAAGTCACATACAAAGGATGATCTAACTGAAGCAATTGTAAGTGATCGGACCACGGAAAGACTCACAATTTTTGATTTATGGTTTTGTACACAAGGATGACACCAACAAAGAGTTGTTGGAGTGGGGATCCCATGTTGCTGCTGCTATCAGCCGCTCTCCAAATCCTCAATAAAAACAGATTCAAAAGTTTCACAAACAAGTAAAACATGAGTTAAAAGCCAAAGCTAAGCGCCGCACCACCTCCTGTGACGCCGACACCACCAATGCAACCTCGTATTCCATCACCTCAGAACTTGCTAATTCAATCGCCCCTAATACCATCGCATCCACCGTTGATCTGTCTCTAGTCACCATTGTTGCTGGAAGAACTGCATTGCTGACGAAGGCTACCAGAACCACCTCTTTTAGTCATCGAAGAGGAGCTTGAAAGCATTGAAGCCGTGAGAATGTCAAAGAAAGCTAGATGGGGTGTAATGGCCAGCCACTGAAGTGGAGAGACTGAGGACACTTTCGAGTGGAGAGACTGAGGATACTTTCATTACTGATCTCCCTGTTGGCGTCGCCACGGGTCAAATTCTGAGAGGAGCTCCACGTTGGTCAGACATCCAGTCAAATATAACCAATTCTTGGGAATTGAGGAGGGGCTCGGTGCATAGGGATGCTAAACGGACCGTCGATCCGCGGGCTTTGCGAATCGATCCGTATTTTTTTACGGACTGGACCAAGTAAAAATTGATCCATTTAAATGTGGGCCTAAGGACCAAGCCCGTTTAAGCCCGTATTTATGCAGATCAAGTCCGGTCCCCACGGACCGACTAATTTGACATTAAATTAGCTTAAAGTCCGCGGACCATACGGACCGATCCGTATTTTTTTGCAAACTGGACCAAGTAAAAGTTGGTCCGCATTCGCGCGGACTAAGTCCGATCCACGCGGACCAGTCCGTTTAACACCCCTATCTGTGCACAAGTGCCCTTTTGCTTAAGGTCAATCAAATTGGATCTGTCCTTGAAAGCATGTTAGGTTCACAAAGTGAATCTGCCAACTTCAGACTTGGACCTCTATCATTATTATTATTTTATTATTATTATTTTCAAGAACCTTATGCTTCAACTCATAAATAGATATATATATATTTATATTGTTCATTCTTTTTTAATCTTTTTTTTTCATCAAACTCAATTAATAATAATAATAGAAAATAAATAAACTTAAAAATATACTAAAATAATCATTCAATTTTTTTTTAAAAAAAATAATAATTCAAAATAATAAGATAAAAATTAACATAAATTTATATTAAAAATATAATAACAATTCAACTGCATTGAAAGTTGCTGGAAATGATATATCCCATAGGGTTTTAAGGGATATGTTATGTGTATTTTTGGTAATATGTAAAATGGACTAGCAAAAACCTAACGATCAAACCCAATTGAAAGGGTCCAGATCATTCAAGTTATTGGTGACATTACATGCAAGCTTCAGGTCGCTAAAGATGAGACATGCGAAAGCTCTAGCTCGCAGGACTCAGCCCTCAACTAGCTCACCAACTCTAGCTCGCAAGTCTCAGTCCTCAACTAGCTCACTAGCTCTCAACTCTAGCCCGCAAGTCTCAGCCCTCATCTAGCTCGCTGGCTCCCAGCTATAACTCGCAAGTCTCAATCTTCAACTAGCTTGCTAGCTCCCAACTCTAGCTCGCAAGTCTCAGCCCTTAGTTAGCTCATTAACTCCCAACTCTATCTCACTAGCTCCCAGCTTTAGCTCATATATCTCAGCTAACTGCCCAGCTAATATCAACTTATAGCACTAACATATACACATTAACTCATGGGGTCCACCTGCAAAAAGTACTCTACAGAAATCGAATTGCATAAGTTTATATTGTTTTGTACATTTATTATTTGATGTAACATATTTATAACTTGTTAAATTATATTTGTAACCCTTTCCACCTCTATAAATAAGAAGGGAGACTCTCTGCAAAAGGAGGAAGATGAAGATAACGTAACTCTGCCAAATTTTAGACTGATCAATAAAATGATCCATGGACGTAGGGGTCAATGAACAGACTTTAACTGAACCACGTTAAAAAATCTCTGTTGTCTGCTCCCTATTATTCTTCTTCTTTCTTTGCTTTCTACATTTGTCTCATATTCACACAACCAGGTTGCAGTTTAGGAATCACAGACCTATTCTGGTTGATTGAAATTTGGGCTTACTGAACTAAATTTTACCGTCAACATTTTGGCATGCCCGGTGGGACCTTATCTGTATCCTGGTTAATTTTCACTATCTGATCCGAATGAAGACAATGAGCTAACTTTCTTTCTGGTTTGGTTTGTAGCTGGCCAGCAACTCTTTTTGCCATGTCAATGATGCCCTGCTACTGGAGACCACCTTATACAACAGATTCTCGGTGGAGCTCACTGCTACAGTTGAGACTGGTAAGCTTTACCAAAGCTCTACCATTGGACGAGCAACTTGAACTTTAATAGTAGAGGACTAAACTAGTCACTTTATTTTGCTTGAAGCTCACTGTACGCAAGCTACTATTTCTCTGGTTGGACCGAAGTAGGTATTGTCTTCGTCAGAGACCAGTGCATGAACCAGTAGACCACCAAACTCTTTAGCCAACCTCTCCTCCTTTCCAATGAATCACTCAACATTGAATTGCTTTGATTTACTGCTTAGATTGGCTACCTTCATTCAACCAGCTGTTGCCATCCATATCTTCTAGTCATAGCAATGGCTTACAGAAACCAACAACAATAGCGTGAAGTCAAGCTCACAGCCATACTGCAACTTGATTCAATAATGAGCTCACACCTTCACCATGCATTAGGACAACAAGTTTGCACAATGGCCAAACCTTCAACCATCCTCACGAACTGAAATGCATTCGGGCTCCATGATGAACTTGAAGATGAACTCGCACATGTAGATTATCAGCAGCAGCAACAGCCCCATTCTGAACTTGGTTTTAGACATGAGCGTGGTGGTTATGTAGCGATCGAGATGACAAGCTCACACAGCCATAAGGTCAGTGTGGGCTCGCACGTAGGAACCATGTAATGCCTGGGCTTGGTGTTTAGCTCACACCGTCACCATGCAGTAGGATGGGTCATTGGTGAGCTCACACCATCGCCATGCATCAACGCTATGAGCTCGCGTAGTAGCCATATAGCAAGATAAGGTTCAATGATAGCTCACATACCGACTATGTAGTGAAATTGGATCTGATGACTGACTCACGCATGCTGACCTTGCAAAACGGGGATGACAAGCTCACAACAGCCTGCGGTAGGCCCAAGTTCGGTGATGAACTCATTCAACCGCCATGTAACAAGACTCGATTCGAGCTCACATTGCCATGTAGAGGTTGGTTTCAATGACAGCAACGGGCTTGCACAGTGGCCATACAGTAAGTTTCGATGACGTGCATGAGCTTGTCATTGGCTATGTTGCACCGTTAACAAAATACCATCTGTCTTCCTTTGGATTGTCTACGTACGGCTCTAGCAAGCTACCATATAAATGATGAAGAGCTTTGTTCAAAGTGAGTGGAGAAGCACTCATAAGAAACCCATTGTTTACAATAGTACTGTTACAGCACTCAAGTTCGACATTGAGCTCACAATAGACATGCAACAATTGGATCTGATGATGGGCTCTCACATGATGACCATGTAGCAAGACTATTCGATAGTGAGCTCACCGACCATGTGATGAGACCAGATTAGATAACGAGCTCACATGGCCTTGTAGTGAGACCAGGTCCTATGGCGAGCTCACATACCATCCGCCAAGTGCTAAAAATGAATATAGGTTATCAATAACAGCAATGTGGCATTTAGCTCACGTATGCATATTGTCAACTACGAAGCTTGTATTCTCGGGCCATACATTGGCCATTCAACATCCAACTCGCACATACAAGTTATCGACAACACCAGCAGCATTTCCTGCTTTATTGCTTTTGGTCACATGGATTTCGTGGCCGAGCCTTCAGTAGCCTGTAATAGTTTGGTTTGATCGCGAGCTCACAACGACAACCCACAGCGGCATAGTTCAATCGTAAGCTCCAGGCAGTCATGAAATGAGACCAGATTCGATGTGAACCAACAAAAGAGCTCACCCTATGACCATGCAAAAGTTGAGCTCGATGGTGAACTCACAGTAATGACCATGCAGTGCCTGGGCTCAATGTTCAGCTCATGCCGTTACCATACAACAGGACAGGTCACTGGCAACCTCACACCACCACGATGCATCAAGAAGATGAGTTTGCATACTGTTATATGAGAAATCTGGATCATCCTTAATGGACCAGCAAACGGCCCGAGGACGACAAAGATCTGGCTCGTAAAATGCTCAAGGCGTTATATTTCCAAGCTCGTATCGCAGAAGCAACCTCCTCAGCTCTGGTTCGTCCCCAGAAGAGTGAACTCAACCCTAACCTACCGAATACAGATACTCCCTAGACTAAAAGATCTAGCCAATGAGGTATGACCAGCGAGCTCACAGAACAAAAGATCATCATATGTATTACCCGACAGACACGCGGGTCCCATTTATAGGAGACAGTCTATAGTAGTCAACTTACAGGATTTAGTCTGTCTATTCTATCTTATATATTAGATGATTGATGTAATAGATTTACTGCATATAAAATTATAATTGTAACCTCCTCTCCTCTATAAATATAGAAAGAAGATGAATAATAAGGAGGATGAAGGCATGTATACTAAAACCCTATAGAAATATTCTGAAATTAATATATTATCATGGATGTAGGGTCTAATTTTGTTTGAATTTGGCCGAACCATGTTAAAAATCTAGTGTCTCCTACTACTCTTCCCTTCTTTCTTGTTTATTATGCTCGTTTATTGTTGTTAAACTAGCTAACAGCTTGAGATCTTAAAAGAATCCCCCATTGGCTGGAGTTTGGAGTTGAACCAGATTCCACTGTCAATATTTTTGATACCGTCTATAGGGATCTCACCTGTTCTAGTTCGTTTCTTGTTACAATGGCCAAGGGAAGAGCTACCAGAGCCTCAAACGCGCTACTCAACCCTCCAAAAGGGCATGTCTCAACAATGGACTCCTCCACCACTCCCATCATCAGTGCGATTGTTGGCTTCCCCTAGCCAGTTCTGTTTAACCAACTGCTACTGCCAACGACACTAATGGAGTGCAGATTTGGCTCCAGCATCAAGAAAAACTAGAAAATGTGATGGGAAAACTGACCAAAGCAATCACAATGTTAGCACAAGGTGTGCAGAGATAGGCTGAAGCCTTAACGCCCGTGAATGTCCTCTAGCAACAGCAAGTTGAATGTTCAGGAAACTCCAACCAAGAGAATTCTCTAACTCGTTGCTCGCAAGGGAAAATTCTAGGTCGTAGCTCTCATGACCATGAGGATCAAAGATTTCAGCAATCTCCCAGCCAGCAATTTGGGGCATGTAACCTATTGGTTAGAGAGCTATTTTAGAAAATAACCCAGCTGGAGAAACATTTTTGAGCTTCTAGTGATCAAGCTCGCTACGAAGAAAGGTTGTCGCTCTCCGGGGAGATCGAGACTCGAACTCTCCTTCTTAAGTTCAAGGTTCCCGCGATTCCATTGTACAATGGGGACTCTGACCCATACAATCATCTGGACGCATTTAATGTTCAAATCGATTTGCAAATGATGATCCCCTAATCAAATGCCGAGTGTTTCCAGCCACACTGGGAGGTGTACCTCGGACTTGTTCAGAAGCCTCCCAGCTTGCTCAATTTGCAGTTAGGAAGGTTGCCAATAGAAATTCATCAGTTAATATTGAGCACTAAAGAGGTAACTTATGCCCCCTGTCATCTCGCCATGGTCTTTCAATGTAGGCATGAGTCGCTAAAGGACTACATTGTTAGGTTTAGGCTCGAAGCCAATTCAATGGAGAATCCATCTAAAGAAACCACGCTGGCAACAATCTCCGTGGGGCTCCGCAAAGATAGAGAATTATACAAGAGCCTGTATAAGTCCCCGATGAAGGACCTCACCGAGTTCTATGAGCAAGCTGCTAAGCAGACCAAATGGGAAGAGACCTTTGGCTCGGGAAGGTCTAACAAGAAGGATAAGAAGGCTAGCTCTTCTCATGGCAAGAAGAGGGCCAGCATGGACTAGGGTGATCATTCTGCCAAACGGACTGTGAAGAAGTCCAAAAGGCCCAGAGGTAAGCGACCTCAGCATTTGGACCGCCACGAGTAGTATAGCATCCTATCAAACTCTCAAGACAGGATCTACCTGGAGGAAAGGGATAGGGAAGACTTCGAAAGGCCTAGACCTTTGAAGACCCTATTCAGGCAAAGGAATAGAGACGAGTTCTATGCCTATCACAATAAGGCCAGTCATAGGACCTCAAACTGTTGGGCCTTCAGGGATGCAATTAAAGACCTGATCAGAAGGGGTTGTCTAAAGGAGTACGTGGTGCAGCCTGCAGGGCAGCAGTCCCAGTTTCTCCAGTGAAATGGTGGCCAAAAGCTGGAGGGCTCGATCCGAATCATACATTGACAATGTACCTTAAAATGTAAATACTCTCCTTTGTTTTGTTGAAAGCTATTTGCCAATCGGCTTGGTATTATTACCTCCATCTCTCTATTTTGCTCTCTGCTATCAAGTGTCTGCATTTTTCACAGCTTATATGCAATCAATTCCTTTAAAAGCTTTTGAGTAACTTTGTGTCAACCATGGCCTTTGGTCCGGTTGAGGCCCCCCGAAGCTCTGTCTAGAGATGAATTGATGAGCATTTTACCAATGCAACGACATACTCGCTGAGGTGCAGAGGCACTGATAAACACTTATTTTGCCAGCACAATTACATGCTCGCTAAGGTGCCAGCGCAACTGTGTACTTGCTAAGGTGTAGAGGCACTAATAAACACTCATTTTGTCAGTACAGTTGCGTGCTCGCTAAGGTGCGGAGGCACTAATAAACACTTATTTTGCTAGTGCAGTTGCATGCTGTCTGATATGCGGAGGTACTCTTAAACACTCAACGCTAATGAAGCTTTGTGCTTGCTGAAGCATAAAGAATTGATGACTTAATTATTTGCCTAAGGTAACGAAATCGCTTCAGTTCGCAACTCACATGCAGCCAAATGTTCATAACTCTCATGCAACTTTCTGATTACACACAGTTCTTATGGGGATGGTTTATGTAACGCCCATGTGCGAGGTGTTTTGCTTATGATTATTGTGTTCGAGAAGGTTAGGCCGATTGGCTATCCGAGCATATCGTCGCAAGCTATGAAAGTTAACACTATTACATGCACAAAAATTAAAGATAACACATTGAGATCATGAAGGAGATCTTATTCATTAAAAAGCTTCAATGAGGAAAAATTACATTAGAAAGCTCTGAATACAAATCAAGAAAAGCCAAAAACACAAAGGAGGAAGGCTCTGACTAATTCTCTTTTGGAAGAAGGACTGCCACACGAATAAAAGCTTCCATCTACCGGAGGGATGACCGCAGGAGCACGCATCCTAGCTGATTAGAGCTTGCAAGCCTGCTAAAGTCCTCAAGATCCTTCTTCCAATGCCTCCCCCCAGTAGCAAGCTCTTCCTCAACCTAGCTTCCACTAACGGGAGGTAGGGAGCATAGCTGCTTCTTATTTTTCCAGCCTCCAGCTCCTCATCCGATTCATGAAGGAAGCAAATCAAGAAGCATTAGGAGCTTGGCCGGCCGGCATAAGCCTCATGGCATAGCCGAGGGGACGTAATCCGAGATCCATACGAGTTCTCTCCATGTTACCGAGGAAGCCATATCTTTAGAACTCCTTATACAGTAGACTATACACACCCCGGCGGGAGGACCGAATGCCAGAAATAAGGGAGGCTTATCCAGGACACCCATGGTTTGCTTAAGTGGAGAAGAAAGAGTGATTTTTTCTGCCTTAAATAGAGCCAAATTCTGTTCTATCAAAGAGTCCAAATGAATCTCCCTAACTGTTTTCATTCATTACCTTGGAAAGAAATGAAGTAAACTCACCCAATATTAGGAGGCACGTGCCGTAGGAAGCACGACCTAAAGCAAATGAAATGACAGTCTCAGGGAAGACTTTGACTAAATGGTAGCTGATAAGTCTCAACTCCTAGCCCACGAAGTGAGCTAAGAGTTGGGGAGTTTATGTTATATGAGAAATCTGAATCATCCTTAATGGACCAACAAACAACCTGAGTATGACAAAGATCCAGCTCATAAAATGCTCAAGGCGTTATGTTTTCAAGGTCACGTTGCGGAAGCAACCTCCTCAACTCGAGCTCATCCCCGGAAGAGTGAGCTTGACCCCAACCTACCAAAGATAGATACTCCCCAAACTGAAAGATCTAGCCAACGAGGCATGACCAGCAACCTAGGGGCTCGCAGAATAGAAGATTATCATACATATTACCCTACAGACACATGGGTCCCATCTACAGGAGATAATCTGTAGTAGCCGACTTACAAGATTTAGTTTGTTTATTCTATCTTATATATTAGATGACTGATGTAATAGATTTACTACATGTAAAATTATAATTATAACCTCCTCTCTTCTATAAATACAGGAAGGAGATGAACAATAAGGAGGACGAAGGCATGTATACTAAAATCCTGTAGAAATATTCTAAAATCAATAAATTACCGTGGACATAGGGTCTGGTTCCATCTAGATTTGAATGAACCATGTTAAAAATCTGGTGTCTCCTACTACTCTTCCCTTCTTTCTTATTTATTCTGCTCATTTGTTGTCGTCAAACCAGCTAACAACTTGAGATCCTGAAAGAACACCCATTGACTGGAGTTTGGCATTGAACCAGATTCCACCGTCAACACATACCTACCATGCACCCTGGGTTTAGTGTTAAAGCTCATGTATAGTGGTCGTGTGATGAGATTGAAAGCCTAGAGGAAATGGGTTACGCAAAGGTTTTGACTGCTAAATTTGTGTCTGCACCTACTAAAGATGTGCTAGGCTTCTTCTCTACTGTTGATGTATCCAATCCATTTCTGAAAAGGATCGGTATGTGGACGTGCCCAGTTCGTGTCTGAGTGTCCTCAAGCCATTGGAATTACCTCTTGAACAAATCATCTTCTATTTTGTGTTTCAAGACACAAATGGAATAAAGAGTTTTCTGAGCTGCAGAATGGCTGAATAAAACTATTAAGGCTATAACCCATATCTATTTTCCATATTTAGAGCTATCTAGAGTGGATCCTTTATGAGGCTTTTCTTTATCAGTAAACGTGGCTGGCTTAGTTAATAGTTCATCACTTCAAAGAGAGAAATCATATCATGATAAGACACCTGTGTATCTTAAGGAGCTAATTGCAGGTGGAGTTGCTAATGCACTTTCCAAGATAGTTATTGCACCTTTGGAATGGGTCAAAATCCCTTGGCAGAACTTGGCAAACATGTGGAATAGAAAGTGGAAGGAAAGGTTATAAGACTTCTAGTGAAACTAAAGCCTGAGATGATAAAAAAGGATCTCTGCTATCAAATCCCAAGCAACCTCAAGCTTGTGCCTTCAATCTTTATGAGCTCATATCAAAATTATGCTTACGTTATCACTTCTCAACTCACATCAGGCTTTCAGCATTGGGATAGTCACTGGTCTTTTAACTTGAAAGAAACGATGTGGAGATTTTGCCAAAATGATTTCGACAACAGCATTATGGTTCTTATTTGAGTGAGCTAGATATGATTTCTTGTCTTTGCATAAAATGCTCTATTACTGCTAGTTTTTATTCTCTTTTGCAAGGCTGAAGCTGTATCTCTTCTCAATAGAATATTATGTCAGAGGCAAGCTCTCACCCATCTAATCTAGAAGAGGCATTCAACCTAACGAGGCCATGGCTTAACTTATCAAAAATACCCATCAAATATACATTATCTTGCTCGAAAAATATACATTGTCATGGTTGGCTAACTGAAGGCACATTGATGCAACTTACAGAGCACTCAATTCATGCTAGCCAAGGCATTGAAATTCATGGCCCCCTTAAGCAATGAGATTGCTGGCCAAAGGCACTCTCATGCAACCTATTATTCTAAGGCGTAGGTCTCATATGGCCTATTACTCATAACTCTCATGCGACTTATTGCTCATAGCTCTCATGTGACTTATTACTCGTAGCTCCCATGTGACCTATTACTCACAGCTCTCATACAACCTTGTTTTAACTCAGGCGCACCTAATCATTCACTATCAGCTCGAGGACACTTAATCACCCATTACGTACTCAACTACATATCAGCTCGGGGGCACTTAATCACCCCTTTTTAGCTTGAGCACACCTAATCGCCCACTGTATGCAAGTGTCAGCTTAAGTGCACCTAATCGCCCACTACGCACTCGGCTTCACATCAGCTGGGTGCACCTAATCGCCCACTGCACACTCGACTTCGCATTAGCTTGGGCACACCTAATCACCCCTTTCCAGCTCGGACACACCTAATCGCCCACTTCCAACTTGAGCACACCTAATCATCCACTGTCAGCTCAAGCGTATCTAATCGCCCTCTTCCAGCTCAAGCACACCTAGTCACCCTCTTCCAACTCAGGCGCACGTAATCATCCACTTCCAACTCGAGCACACCTAATCACCCACTCCTAGTTTGGGGGCACCTAATCGCCTCTTTCCAGCTTGGGTGCACCTAATCGTCCACTTCTAGCTCAGGCGCACCTAATCGCCTACTGAGCACTCAGTCTTGCACTAGCTGAGATCCGTCTAGGTTAACATTGTGCGATTTGCTTGGGCCCTTAATCTCGTACTAATCAAGGCATAGCTTTCATGTGACCTGTCTAGATATTCTACTGACTATCGATCGAAGCACTCTGATGCTCGAATTCATTGTCAATCAAGATGATCGAATGCAACTAATTAGTCATACAACATCGAACTTATTTATGTCAACATACATATTATCTTCTGTTATATACTGAGCATTTAACTTACCAATAACCTTGTTCACTGACGTAAATACGCACATGAATATTCGGGAGATGAGACTCAGAATTGCATAAGTCTAAGCAACACTACAGAATACAAGTGAAGACTTTTGCCAACAAGTTTCAGCTCCTAGTCCACAATGCGCATTCAGAGCCAAAAGGCTAATGTTATGTGTATTTTTGGTAATATGTGAAATGGGCTAGCAAAAATCCAACAAGCAAGTCCAACTAGAAGGGTCCAGATCAGTTGGGTTATTGGTGACCCCACGTGTAAGCTTCAGGTCACTAAAGATAAGACCTACAAGAGCTCTCGCTCGTAAGTCTCAGCCCTCAGCTAGCGCACCAGCTCTCAGCTCCAACTCGCTAGCTCCCAACTCTAGCTCGCAAGTCTTAGCCCTCAGCTAGCTTGCTAGCTCCTAGCTCTAACTTGTAAGTCTCAGCCCTCAACTAGCTCGTTCCTAACTCTAACTCTAGCTCACATGTCTCAGCTAGGTGCCTAACTAATATCAACTTGCGGGACTAACCTACACATATTAACTAACGGGGCCCACCACAGAAAGTACTATGTAGAAGCTAAATTACAGGAGTTTATATTATCTTGTGCATTTATTACTTAATGTAATATATTTATAACTTGTTAAATTATATTTGTAACCCTCTACACCTCTATAAATAAAAGAGGAGACTTTCTGCAAAAGAAGGAAGATGAAGATACTGTAACTACCAAATTTTAGATTGATCAATAAAATGATCCGTGAATATAGAGGTCAATGAATAGACTTTAGTTGAATCATATTAAAAAACCTCTATTGTCTGCTCCCTATTCTTCTTCTTCTTTCTTTGCTTTCTGCATTTGTCTCACACTCACACAACCAGGTTACAGTTTGGGGATCACAGAACTATTCTAATTGATTGAAATTTGAGTCTACTGATAATAAAATATTTTACTCATTTAATTGTCCTCTTACTTAGAATTTTAAGATCCAAAATGACTTACTTCTAGCTATGTTAGTGTGTATTTATTATTTTGTGTCAATTGGCATCATTAAAGAAATTTTGCATAATTCGGCCATTTTGAGCAATTTCTGTAATCTAGTCATAACTTGAGCTACACTTATCCAATTAATGTGATTCTTACTTGTAGGAAAGCTAAGGCATAGCTCTACAAACTTCATGAAGACCTCCAAGGTTGAATCACCCAATTGGCTATTTGAAATTGGAGTTAAAATCAAGACCAGAATATTGTCTTAGGTAGTCTGACCTTTGTGCACTTATTAGACCAAAACTGGAGTTATACAAGTTCAATTAAGGTCAAACTAAGCCCAAATAGAAGCTAAGACACAATGCCACATTTCCTATGAAGACTTCCAAAGTTGAATGGATCATTATAGGCATGAAAAATGAGCTGCAACATGAAGGAAGAATTGCTGTGAAATGGGCCTCTGCAGAATTGGAGTTTTAAGGCTCCAATTGGCATGGATCTTGAGCCCAATGCATCATCCTTTGCTCCAACTGACACTCATCTAGCTAGAGACCCGTAAGTCAGTGAGAAAGTAGAAGAAGCAATTTACATTGAGCTAGAACACGTAGAGTAGTGACAGCATGCAACCAGACTAACTTTCTACCTGCTCTACCTACCAGCAGTTGCCTTCTCTCTTAGCCCGAGCAAAGTCTTTCTGTTGAAGCTTTTAGTTGAGTTTTTCTGAGTTCAGTTTTTAGCATTAGATAGCAATAGTGTAGGATGTGTTTTTCCTTTCCTTTTCTTTGTAGTTTCTACCTTTCATGGAAGGCTAACTTTGCATCAGTCCAAGGGCTGCTAACTTGAAGATTAATACTGAAATCTTGATATTTCTTTATGCATTCAATTATTTATCATTTCTTCCCCTTTCCTTTTTGTTTTTATTATGATATCTGAGTTGAATGGATCCATTTGATTTAGATGTTAATATGATTATTGAGATTTTGATAATCACTT
>JANHAO010005091.1:0-23104 GCA_026873985.1 Saraca asoca | reverse complement strand
GAGAGAAAAGGATGGAGATGTTGTGATCCTACTACTGGTCGATGTTACACATCAAGGAATGTAGTATTTGATGAAGCATCTTCTTAGTGGTCACCATAAGAGGTAACACTTCCAGATTCAAGGGAGATGGAAGAGAAGTTACGAGAAAAGTTCACAATGGAAGAAAGTCCAAGTCCTAAAGTAGAAGAAAGGGTGATATCTAGAAAGGAGAAAGCTAAAGAAGTAGCTACTTCACCAAAAAAAGTTCCATATCCATGGAAAACTAGAATCTGTCAAAGAAGTACTGAAGATACTCGACCAAGTCAACAAGAAATTGATAGTGAAGATGGAATACAACAATTGAGATGATCAAACAGAGTTCCGAAGCCAAATCCAAAATATGCTAACACTGTTATTATGGAAGAAAAAGAGCTAACAACATTTAAAGAAACTGTCAAGAAGGATGAGTGGAAGAAAGCTATGGAAGAACAATTCCAAGCATTAAAAGAGAATCAAACTTGGGACTTAGTGCCAAAGCCAAAGGATGGAAAGACCATATCATGTAAATGGGTGTATAAGAGAAAGACTCATCCAGATGGTTTGATAGACAGATACAAGGCACGACTGGTCACTCGAGGGTTCTCACAATAGTATGGTTTTGACTATGATGAAACCTTTAGCCTAGTAGCAAAAATAACTACTGTACATGTTTTGCTGGCATTAACAGCCAGCAAAACATGGAAGCTCTAGCAATTAGATGTAAAGAACGCTTTCTTGCATGGAGAGGTTGATCAAGATATATACATGGAGCAGCTAAGAGGGTTTGAAAATCAAACTCATTTTGAGTATGTATGCAAGCTTCGAAAGGCTCTTTATGGACTAAAGCAGGCGCCAAGAGCTTGGTATGATAAGATTACAGAATTCTTAATTCAGAGTGGTTATTCTCTTGCACATGCAGATTCAAGGTTGTTTGTCAAGAAGTGTGGAAATAAACTAGTAACTGTACTAGTTTATATGGATGATCTTATAATCACCGGGGATGAAGAAGATGAGATATTTTGAACAAGAGAAAATTTATCAGTTCATTTTTATATGAAGGAGCTTAGAGAACTTAAACATTTTCTTGGGCTAGAAGTCAACTACAAGAAGGAAGGATTGTTCTAGTGCCAGTAAAAATATGCAAAAGATCTTTTGTAGAGGTTTGGAATGAAGGAGTGCAAACCAATGTCAACACCTATTGTTGACGTCAGATTTTAGTTCATACGGAGAGTCCTAGAATCTGGCCAATGAGAGGAGTTCAGGATCCAATGCTGCTTCTAAAGTGTAGGAGGAGTCAGTCCGAGAGGAAGAAGGAAAGGGAGACATAATGTTTTTAATATGGTTTGGCTAAATTCGGACGACACCAGACCCTACATTTATGGTAGAGATTTTATTAATGTATTGAAAAATAATTTTGGTAGAGTTTCTACGTACAGAGTTGTTGGCCATTTTTTCCTCTTATAATAATGTAATCCTATTTATAGAGGAAGGAGGAGTTACAAGTATTAATTACAAGCTATAGTTGTGTTACATCAAAATAAAAATTGAAAATGCAGTAAAAGACTATAACTTGTCTGTTGCAGGATGCAGGCTGCGGGGCAGATCCCCTTGGTTAGCTGTAGACTTGTGTCTGTCTACATCTGTCGCTTGGTGCTGCTTTACCATGCGAGGTGCTTGGTGTCCCAAGTAGGGATTCCTGACTCGGGGTCATCATGAAAATCGCTGTAGTGAGTTCAGTGCTGTTGTAGCGAGGTGGCAAATTCGAGCAGGATAGTTGGTCGCTTGTCGAACCGACCTTATGATCATCTCACTGTATCACTGCCTCGTAGCGAACGAGATGAGACTTGCTTTGCGAGAGGATATTGGGATGACCTCGCTATACCGCTTTCTGACGAAGGGTGAAGCAAAGCTTGCTGGATGCCTTTGGCGAGGTGAGGGACTTAGCTCTTGCCGTGCTTGAGGCTCGTTCTTTCGGGGCCACTTTTTGCCTATAACATAAGCCCCCCAACTTTCGGTGTGCTTTACGGATTTGGAGCTGTAAGTTTTCGAGGCTTGATTTGTATCTTCAATCAGTGTCCCCCCTTGACCGAAATGTCGTATCAAATGTCATTCTATTTTGCATTAGGCCATGCTTTCTTCTGTTTGCCATTGTTGGCCATTGGCGTGGCATTGTCACTCATTTTGGGCCATTGGATGAAGATCGAATTAGATATTCTCTGGATTCTTCAAACGGCCAAGCGGGTCTTTTTATATCCTGAGGAGTTCCCTCTTTTACCTCAAAGAAGTTCAATGGAGGAGACTGATAAGCCTCTTATGTTTTGGTGTCTTGGCTTCTGACGAAGCTTGTTAAGACATGGATGGCCTATTACAGAATGTCGGGAGGTATGGATAGCTCATTGCACATAGCTCCATCGTAGGATTCGCCTGGCAGGCTCTTGGTGGATCTTGTGCTGATCCCAGGTCATTTTCCTCAGCATTGCTTGTGGTGTTGCTGCATGGCTAGCCAACATTTTTGACTTTTTGAATTGCTCTGGGTCTGGCTCAAGAGGGTGTGCCAGAGGAAAATAAGCAAGAGTAGCTTGGAAGTCGCTATCCTTCTTGTAGGCGCGAGCTCGGTGACTGGCCTTCTACTCCTTCTTGTAGGAATGGTTATGCCAGGTCTTTGAACTTCTTGCCTTTATTTTTGTACTTCTTCTTTTGATGTAATTTTACCTCGTTAGAAGAGGTCTTTTCGATGCATGGGCTTTTCTTTCTTTTTAGATGTTGTACAGGATGCTTCGTGCATCACTGTATGTAAATTTTTGATGATTAATGAAATGCTCTTTTGGCCAATCGGTTGTGCTTTATTTTTCTAGTTGCTTAATCTATTGTGAGTGAGAGTGGGGTCACATACAAGCTATGTTTAAGAAATCTCATTTGAGACATGAGAACTTGCCCGCATGAGAGCTACAGGCGGTCAGTTGTATGAAAGCTGTAATGATTTAGTTTTAGCATCCTTGTGCTATAGTGGGTCGGTGGCTAAGATTTTTTTTTTTTTGTTATGGTGAGGTGAAAACCATTCACCGGAGTTTTGTTTTCGATGTGGCAAGGTGAAAATCGTTTGCTGAAGTTTTGCTTTCATTGTGGCGAGGTGAAAACCATTCGCCAAAGTTTTGTTTTCATTATGGCGAGGTGAAAATCATTCGCTGAAGTTTTGTTGTCGGGGAACTCGCTTCCTTGGTTGTAATTCATGGAATGAGGTTTATTTTGGATGTATCGACGGGGTAGGCCTTACGCCATCTCACCCCTGGATGAATCTTTGCAATGACGAAGTGAAAACTTTCTGTCTAGACAATGCTCAATTGACAGCTTACATTGATTTAGCATACAACAGTTGATACAATTAGTCACCATTGATAACAGATGAGCGTTACAGGATCAGAATATGGTTTTGATGGAGGGCCCAGGTTCTTGGGTGACAACTCACTAAGCCTGCTGAGTACGCTGTCCTGATGGTCTCACTACATAATCCTATAGTCGGCCTCTTTTGATGAGGTCTTCTATGACGTCTTTTAGTGCTCAACATTCTGAGGTGGTATGTCTAGTCTCATTATGGTAGGCACAAAACCTGCTTGAATCCCTAGACTTGGCAGTGGCTCCCATCAGTCTGGGCCTTCCAAAGTCTTCATTGTTCTTTTCTAAGGCAAAAATTTTGTCCTGTGTATCAAATAGGATGCTGTAGCTCTCAAAGTGGCCTTTAGGTCGCTGAGGTTTCGCCTTTCTCACGAGATGAGAAATGGGGTCATTGTGACTCTTGCTACCCCTCTTTTTGCTTGCAGTGGGACCACTATGGCTTGCTTTATGCTTGGGTTCCTCCATTCCGAAGGTTTCTTCCCATCATATTTGTTTAGTGGCTCGCTTGTAGAATTCAGTGAGGTCTTGAGCTGGGGACTTGTAGAGGCTCCAGTACAATTTGCCGTCTTTGTGAAGTCTCGCTGAGATAACTGTTAGAATGCCCTCCTCCAAGGGATTCTCCACGGAGTTGGCCTCGTGCCTGAATTAGGCTACGTAGTCTTTGAGTGGCTCGTCCTTACACTAGAAAGTCATTGCGAGATGGCAAGAGGGCATGAGTTGTTTCTTTAGCACTCAATATTGGTCAACAAATTTCCTTTAGCATTCTTCCCAACTATTGATGCTGCGAGCCAGGAGGTGCCTAAGCCATGTCCGAGGTGTCCCCTCTAGTATGACGGGAAAGATGCGGCACTTCACTGGGGGTCAATTGTTTAGAGGTCCATTTGGGTATTGAACGTGTCCAAGTGATCGCTTGGGTCGTTGTTCCCATCGTACAGCAAGATCGCGGGTACTTTAAGTTTCTGTGGGAGAGGTTGCGCCTCGATCTCTATAGAAAATGGAGAGCTTTCCTTGTAGTGCAACTGATGGCTCTGAGGTTGCGGACGCTCTTCTAGCCATTCAAGCCTGCGGAGAATCTCCTTCATTGTCTGATTTTGCATCTCAGACTGATGGGTGGAGCTTCCTGCTTGTTGTAAGCCCCCCATTGCTGATTATCATGATCTTCATAAGTTTCTTTTTGAGCCTCTTTGCGAAGCTACTGGAACTGTGCTATGAGTTCTTCTTGTCTCTGTGTGCTTTGAACTTAGGCCTGTGTCAGCACTTTGACGGTTTCCACCAATTCTCTTACTGTGCTTTCGAGTGCCGGATGAGGATGGCCAGGCATTGGTGTCTCTTGAGTTTCAGGAGTAGCATTAGATTGTTGGTGAGCCCCCACAACAGGGGTGTCCATTGGTTGAAGGGTTGGAGTGGTTGAGTTCCGAGTAGTTCTTCCTCTAGCCATTGTTATGTTGCAATGGAGACTTCAGAGAGCAGACGGTCTTCACAGATGGCTCCAAAATGTTAACATCGAATTTTGATTCGTACGGAGAGTCCCGAAATCTGACCAACAAGAGGAGTTCAGGATCCAATGCTGCTTTTGAAGTGCAGGAAGAGTCAGTCTGAGAGGAAGAAGGAAAGGGAGATGCAGTGTTTTTAACGTGGCTCGGCTAAATCCAGGCGGCACCAGACCTTACGTCCATGATTGAGATTTTATTAATGTATTGAAAAGTCATTTTGGCAGAGTTTCTACTTACAGAGTTGTTGGCCCTTTTTTCCTCTTCTAACAATGTAATCTTATTTATAGAGGAAGGAGGAGTTACAGGCATTAATTATAAGGTACAGTTGTGTTACATCAAAATATAAATTGAAAAGATAGTAAAAGACTATAACTTAGCTATTGCAGGATGTAAGCTGCGAGGCGGGTCCCCTTGGTCAGTTGTAGATTTACATCTGTCTGCATCCGTCGCTTGGCGCTGCTTTACCATGTGAGGTGTTTGGCATCCCGAGTGGGGATTCCTGGCTCAAGGTCATCATGGGAACTTCTGTTGAGTTCAGTGCTGTTGTAATGAGGTGTGAATTCGGGCAGGATAGTTGGCCACTTATCGAATCAGCCTTATGATCATCTCATTGTATCGCTGCCTCGCAGTGAGTGACATGAGACTTGCTTTGCAAGAGGATATTGGGACAACTTCACTATACCACTTTCTGACGAAGGGTGAAGTGAAGCTTGTTGGCTGCCATTGGTGAGGCGAGGGATTTAGCTCTTGTTGTGCTCGGGGCTCTTCTTTCGGGGTCATTTTTTGCCTATAACATAAGCCCCACAACTCTTGATGTGCTTTACGGACTGGGAGTTATAAGTTTTCGAGGCTTGATTTGTATCTTCAGTTAATGTCTTCCCTTGACCGAAGTGTCATATTAGATGTCATTCCATTCTACATTAGGCCATGCTTTCTTCTGTTTGTCATTTTTGGCAGTTGGTGTGGCATTGTCGCTCGTTTCGGGTTGTTGGATGAACATCAAATTAGATATTCTCTAGATTTTTTAAAAGGCTGAGCAGGTCTTTTTATATCCTGAGGAGTTCCCTATTTTGCCTTAAAGAATTTCAATGGAGGAGACTGATAAACCCCTTACATTTTGGTGTCTTGGCTTCCGACGAAGCTCGTTGAGACATGGATGGCCTGTTGTAGAATGCCGGGAGGCATGGATAGCCCGTCGTACGTGGCTCCATCCCAGGATTCACCTGGCGGGCTCCGGGGGGATCTTATGCTGATCCCGGGTCATTTTCCTCGGCATTGCTTGTGGTGTTGCTACCTGGCTAGCTAGTATTTTATTACTTTTTGAATTGCTTTGGGTTTGGCTTAGGAGGGCGCACAGCAGCTTGGAAGTCATTGTCCTTCCTGCAGGCACGAGCTCGGTGACTAGCCTTTTGCTCCTTCTTGCAGAAATGATTGTGTCAGGTCTTTGAGCTTCTTGCCCTTGTTTCTGCACTTCTTCTTTTGATATAATTTTGCCTTGTTAGACAAGGTGTTTTCGATGCATGGGCTTTTCTTTCTTTTTGGATGTTGTATCAGATGCTTCGTGCATCGCTGTATGTAAATTTCTGAAGATTAATGAAATACTTTTTTGGCCAATCAGCTGCACTTTATTTTTCTAGTTGCTCAATCTGTTGTGAGTGAGAGTGGGGTCGCATGCAAGCTGTATCTGAGAAATCTCATTCAAGACATGAGAACTCACTCCCATGAGATCTACGGGCGATAAGTTGTATGAAAGCTGCAACGATTTAGTTTTAGCATCCTTGTGTTGTAGTGGGCCGGTGGCTAAGATTTTGTTTTGTTATGGCGAGGTGAAAACCATTCGTCAATGTTTTGTTTTCATTGTGGTGAGGTGAAAATTGTTCGATGAAGTTTTGTTTTCGTTGTGGTAGGGTGAAAATCGTTTGCCGAAGTTTTGTTGTTGGGGAACTCGCTCCCTTGGTTGTAATTCATGGAATGTGGTTCATCTCAAATGTATCAACGGTGTAGGCATTGCGCCATCTCACCCTCGGATGAATCTTTACAATAACGAAATGAAAAAATTCTATCTAGACAATGCTCGGCCAATCTGTAGCTTACATTGATTTAGCATACAATAGTTGATACAATTAGTCACCATTGATAACAAATGAGCATTACAGGATTAGAATATGATTCTGATGGAGGGCCCAGGCTCTTGGGTGATAACTCATTGAGCCTGCTGAGCGCGCTTTCCCGATGGTCTCACCACGTAATCCTATAGTTGGCCTTTTCTGATGAGGTCTTCTATGGCATCTTTTAGTGCTCGATATTCTGAGGTGGTATGTCCAGCCTCATTATGGTAGGCACAGAATCTACTTGAATCCTTGGACTTGGCAGTGGCTCTCATTAGTTTGGGCCTTCCAAAGTCTTTATTATTCCTTTTTGGGGCAAAAATTTTGTCCTGTGTATCGGATAGGATGTTGTAGCTCTCAAAGCGACCTCCAGGTCACTGAGGTTTCGCCTTTCTCATGAGATGAGGAGTGGGGTCGTTATGACTCTCGCTACCCCTCTTTTTACTTGTGGTGGGACCACTATGGCCTGCTTTATGTTTGGGTTCCTCCATTTCGAAGGTTTCTTCCCATCTTATTTGTTTAGTGGCTCGCTCGTAGAATTTAATGAGGTATCGAGCTGGGGACTTGTAGAGGCTTCAATACAATTTGCCATCTTTGTGAAGTCCCGCTGAGATAGCTGCTAGAATGCCCTCCTCTGAGGGATTATCCACGAGTTGGCCTTGTGCCTGAATCGGGCTACATAGTCCTTAAGTGGCTCATCCTTACGTTGAAAAATCATTACAAGATGGCAAGGGGGCATGAGTTATTTCTTCAACGCTCAGTTTTGGTTAACAAATTTCCTTTGACATTCTTCCCAACTGCCGATACTGCTAGCCGAAAGGCGCCTGAGTCATGTCTAAGGTGTCCCTCCTAATGTGGTGGGAAAGATGCGGTACTTCACCAGGCGGTCAGTTGTTTGGAGGTCCATTTGGGTATTGAACGCGTCCAGGTGATCGCTCGGGTCGCTGTTCCCATCATACAGCGAGATCACGGGCACTTTGAGTTTCTATGAGAGAGGTCGCACCTCGATCTCCATAAAAAATGGAGAGCTTTCTTCGCAGTGTGGCTGATGGCTTTGAGGTTGCGGACGCTCTTCTAGCCATTCGAGCCTGCAAAGGATCTTCTCCATTGTTCAGTTTTGCATCTTAGACTGAGGGGTGGAGCTTCCTGCTCATTGCAAGTCCCCCAATTGCTGACTATCATGATCTTTATGAGTTTCTTTTTGAGCCTCTTTGTAAAGTTGTTGGAGTTGTGCTATGAGTTCTTCTTATCTCTGCGTGCTCTGAATTTGGGCTTGTGCCAGTGCTTTGATGATTTTTGCCAATTCTCTTACTGTGCTTTCGAGCGAAAGACGAGGTTGGCCGGGCATTGGTGCCTCTTGAGTTTCAAGAGTAGCAGTAGATTGTTGGTGAGCCCCCACAACAGGGGTGTTCGTTGGTTGAAGGGCTGGAGTGGTTGAGCTCTGAGTAGTTCTTCCTCTGGCCATTGTTATACTGCAATGGAGACTTCAGAGAGCAAATGGTCCCCATAGACGACGCCAAAATGTTGATGTCGAATTTCAGTTTGTACGGAGAGTCCCGGAATCCAGCCAACGAGAGGAGTTTAGGATCCAATACTACTTCCAAAGTGCAAGAGGAGTCGGTTCGACAAGAAGAAGGAAAAGGAGATGCAGTGTTTTTAACATGATTCGGCTAAATTCGGGTGGCACTAGACCCTACGTCCATAGTGGAGATTTTATTAATATATTGGAAAGTAATTTTGGCAGATTTTCCGCTTACAAAGTTATTGGCCCTTTTTTCCTCTTCTAACAATATAATCCTATTTATAGAGGAAGGAGGAGTTACATGCATTAATTACAAGCTACAGTTATGTTACATCAAAATATAAATTGAAAAGATAGTAAAAGACTACAATTTGGTTGTTACAGAATGTAGGCTGCGGGGCGGGTCCCCTTGGTCAGCTGTAGACTTCCGTCTATCTGCATCCGTCACTTGGTGCTACTTTACCATATGAGGTGCTTGGCATCCCGAGTGAGGATTCCTGGCTCGGGGTCGTCATGGGAATCGTTGTAGTGAGTTCAGTGCTACTGTAGCGAGGTGGTGAATTTGGGCAAGATAGTTGGCCGCTTGTCGAACCGGCCTTATGATCATCTCGCTGTATCACTGCCTCACAGCGAGCGAGATGAGACTTACTTTGCAAGAGGATATTGGGACGACTTCGCTGTACCACTTTCTGACGAAGGGCGAAGCGAAGCTTGCTGGACGCCTTTGGTGAGGTGAGGGACTTAACTTTTGCCGTGCTCGGGGCTCGTTCTTTCGAGGCCACTTTTTGCCTATAACACCTATGGAGCCAAATGCCAAGCTTTGTGCAGAAGGAGGAAAAGACTTAGAAGATGTCACTATGTACCGATAATTGGTTGGAAGCCTATTCTATTTGACTTTGACAAGGCTTGACATATAGGATATGTGTTGAAGCTTGGATCATGCCCGATCTCATGGTGTAGCAAAAGGCAGCCGACTGTGTCATTATCAACAACTGAGGCTGAATATTGAGTTACAGCAATAGCCGTTCAAGAAAGTACGTGGTTGATTTAGTTATTGGAGGATCTACATCAGCCAATTGAGTATATTATACCATTGTATTGTGATAATCAGTTAGCAATCAAACTTGCAAAGAATCTAGCATTTCATGCAAGAACTAAGCACGTAGAAGTCCACTATCACTATATTAGAGGGAAGGTGTTGCAAGGAGAAATAGAGATAGTTCCTATTCAGACAAACGATCAAATAGTAGACTTATTAACAAAGGAATTATATGCTAATCAATTTTTGAAATTACATGAGGTAAAAGATTGTGAAGAGTCGATGCTGAGGGGGAGTGTTAAAAAGGCAGCATCGACTCTTCTTTTCTAGAAGAGTTGCTGCTTATAAAAAGAAGAAAGAAGAAGTAAGAAAAATGTAGAAAGACTAGCATGTTGACAGACTAGAATTTTCTAGGCAAATTGTATTAATACATGTCGGTTGATGAATAGTATATATATATGTGTGTGGGTGACTTTTTTGTAGTGTGTTAGAAGAAGAGAGAAACCAAGTGTGTGTTAGAAGGAAGTGAAACCGTGTGTATTGAGTGTGTGTTGAGAGGGATCCGGATCCCTTGCTCATCTTTTAAGATGGGCAAGCTGCTCAACTTCAATGGGAGTCATCAGATGTATCTTAAACGGTCCAGATGCATTTTCAATTAAGAATGTGTCACGTCATTAATGTGTATCTGGACCGTTTAAGATGCATCTGACGGCTCCCATTGAAGATGAGCGGCCTGCTCATCTTTTAAGATGAGCAGGGGTTCCAGTTCAGTGTTGAGAGATAGTGCCCTGTGAAGATGTGTGTAAAGTTGAGAAGAAATAATAAAATAAAGAGAGAGAAGAAGTGAGATATCCTACTTTTATACTTCCATTAAAATAAATTTAAAATAAACTATTAACAATTTCATTTGTATCATTTTAGTCTCTCTTATTTCTTACAGAGCAAACCGGGTACATCACGAACTATGCAATTAATCAGTTCATAAGAAGCAAAAGCAATACACAATCACTTTCTCTAAATTTAGTCTTTTAAAATTAATTGCCTCCATATTCAACGCTCGCTGTTAGCTAAACAAACATGAAATATGGGATGCTTGTAAAAATAAAATAAATTTTATTGTGCACAATCATCTTAATAAAATGATTTTTGTTGAGTACTTTAGTCCAAGTGGCATCGTCAACTTCTCTCCAACAAGTTATATTACTCTTAAAGCATGCGCACTTCAAGTGTAATCATACCCTTGGGCTCTCTTTTTCATGAAAATAATAATATTTTAATAACCTTTCAACTTTTATTCACAAGTTATTTCATAATTAATTAAATTGCAAGAATGATGACACAAGAGCTAACCGTAAGAACACCCAAGCTGGTGTTGGCTCCAACTTTGTATAATTGAGTATTGGAGATCCTACTCAACTGTATATAAATCCGAAAATAGCGGAACAAGAGCCAGACCTCAGATCCCACTGCAAATTAATATTCATCAATACATTCATTCATTATGTAACACTGTTCCTGTCGACACCGGACAACACCAACCAACCATCCTCCTTAATTTACCAACACTCGATCTTCCAAGTAGCACCGCTATATTCACAATAATCAACGGTCAAAATCCTAATTTTGCAGACTTTCATGCTTAACTCAGCTATGTTTTCTGGCCCTTTGTGTCCATTCATTCAGTTTCAATACCCTAGCACTTGTTAAACATTGCTATTGATTGCTGTCATTTTTATCATTGTGTTCCTCGGACCCACACACTATGTGCCTGTCCCTTCAACACTCAAACCAATAAACAGCTAAAAGAAAAAAAAAGGAAGAATCTTTCTTTATTGTAATTTATTTGGGTTTGAAATTCATTATTACTTCTCGTACCCGCGTCTTTTTATAAAGCCGCGGTTTCAGACGAGACAACTCCCCAGTCCCCAGAAAAAACTAGTAAGCGGTAGGAACTAGGAAGTAGGAGGAGAGACGTGAAGAGTGCAATGGAGGAGAGACCCGAGACGGAACTGATATCTATACCGGCGACGCCCAGAGCTTCAACCCCCGAGATACTGACGCCGTCGGGGCAGAGGTCGCCGAGGCCGGCGTCGAAGGAGGCGAAATCCTCGAACGCATGGACTCCAACGTCGTTTATTTCGCCGAGGTTCCTGAGCCCAATAGGGACGCCCATGAAGAGGGTGCTCATTAACATGAAGGGTTACTTGGAGGAAGTGGGTCACCTCACCAAACTCAATCCTCAAGACGCTTGGCTTCCCATCACTGAGTCTCGCAATGGCAATGCTCATTACGCTGCCTTTCACAATCTCAATGCTGGTGTTGGCTTCCAGGCCCTCCTTTTGCCCGTTGCTTTTACTTTTCTTGGCTGGTAATTATGCTTGCGCCTCCATTTCTGCATTTTTTTTTTTTTTACATTTTAATATACATAAAGTATTTTAAATTTGAATAATAATTCTCTCATGCATTTATTTTCAATGCCACACTAATATTGTGGCCTTTTTTCTTTTCTGTATGGGAAGAAACTTTCGCCACATTTAGTAGGAAAAAAGTCGTCTCCTTGTCCCCTTAAGAACATCATTGATGAGATAAAGCTGTGGGTTGTGCTTCTATTGAAGTTAACCTTTAACACTTATCAAGGTTCATCATAGATATGATGGCTCGAATGCACATAAGGAAGTAACGCGCTTGATGTAACCCATTTTGTCATCTTTAACTTTTCCCCAAGCTTAATTATTCTCTGTAGAGAGGGCCCCCATGCCTTTCATTTTGACTATCCTACTTGTTACATCATTTTCGCATAACTTTCAAATAGCCTTTGACCGTGATTCTATTTGATGTCGTATACACCAAACAACCTACGGAATTTGTCCAATGGAGTTGTCGTTTCAGAAAAACATACAAGCGCAAGCCACTTGATTAGAGTTGCTTTCTATAAACATTTTGCAGGAGTTGGGGAATTCTTTCCTTAATCATCGCATATTGTTGGCAACTTTACACCTTATGGATTTTGGTTCAACTACACGAAGCTGTTCCAGGAAAGAGGTACAACAGATATGTAGAGCTAGCACAAGCTGCGTTTGGTAAGAATTTTATCAGCAAGTACTTTTACTATTTCTTTGCTACCACGTTATCATGAAAAGTTACTTGAATAACAAGAAACTTGTCTGTATGACCCAAAAATTCAGTTTTAACTTGTGAAGACCTTTTCATATATACGTAACTCATTGGTTAGTCAAGCCAAGTTCATGAAAATAGATAGAATCAATTGAATGATTTGTATTTGCCTATGTGTTGCAGGGGAAAGATTAGGTGTATGGCTTGCTCTTTTCCCAACTGTGTATTTGTCAGCTGGAACGGCAACAGCTTTAATTCTCATAGGAGGGGAAACCATGAAACTTTTCTTCCAAATAGTTTGTGGGACAGTTTGTACCTCGAATCCTTTAACCACAGTAGAGTGGTATCTGGTGTTTACTTCTCTGTCCATTGTTCTGTCTCAGCTCCCAAACCTCAATTCGATTGCGGGGCTCTCCCTGATAGGCGCTGTTACAGCCATCACTTACTCGACCATGGTTTGGGTGCTCTCTGTAAGCCAAGAAAGGCCACCCTCCATCTCTTATGAACCCATGTCATTGCCATCCTCATCTGCTACTGTCTTTTCCGTCATGAATGCACTTGGGATTGTAGCCTTTGCTTTCAGAGGCCATAATTTAGTCCTCGAGATTCAGGTAATTATAACAATACTCTGTGTCGCTTGTGATGCAATGAATTAATGAAAATGTTTACTTGGTTTCTTTCTATTTTTTATTTCAGGCAACAATGCCATCAACTTTTAAGCACCCAGCTCATGTGCCAATGTGGAAAGGAGCCAAGGTTGCCTATCTCTTCATTGCCATGTGCCTCTTCCCTGTTTCTATTGGAGGGTTTTGGGCTTATGGAAATCTTGTAAGTGAAGTGAATACTATACTTCAACTTAATTTTATATCCCACATAACAAAGTTGATATTGATTTTACTTGGTCTCCTTCCTTGCAGATGCCTTCAGGAGGGATTCTTACTGCTTTGTATGCATTTCACAGTCATGACATTGCAAGAGGCCTTCTGGCGTTGACTTTCCTTCTCGTTGTGTTCAACTGTTTGAGCAGTTTTCAGATATACTCAATGCCTGCTTTCGACAGTTTTGAAGCTGGGTACACCAGTAGAACTAACCGACCCTGCTCGATATGGGTCAGGTCAGGTTTCCGAGTGTTCTATGGATTTGTATCATTCTTCATAGGAGTGGCGCTTCCCTTCCTGTCGAGTCTTGCTGGTCTGTTAGGAGGACTCACGCTGCCAGTCACTTTTGCATATCCTTGCTTCATGTGGGTTCTCATAAAACAACCAACCAGATATAGCTTCAATTGGTATTTCAACTGGATTTTGGGTTGGTTGGGTGTTGCTTTCAGCTTGGCCTTCTCCATTGGAGGTATCTGGAGCATGGTCAACAATGGACTCAAGTTGAAATTCTTCAAGCCAGCCAATTGAATTTTCAAGCAGATACGCTTTAGTATATGTTGTTGTTTACTTCCTAAATGAGTCTCATGTTTAATTCGTGTCTTCTGACTTAAATTAATATTTCACGGGTGATTTGGCTCCATTCCATTCTGACAAGTCGCAATATGCAATCTTTTAGCAGAAATGCCTCAAAGAACATCTGTTTACCTTTCTAAAAATTTGAGCTGAAATGGTCTTTGTCTGTCGCCATAAAAAATATCAAATTGAGCAACGCTGATAATACTGAATACATGCTTTGATTAGGGGAGAGAAGAGGGGGGGGGGGGGCAAAAATAAAAAAAGATTAACTACTGACTTGACTAATTTGCTCTAACAACCGAAATTCTTTCCTCTCCCAATTTGTCTTGACCCTAGGCTTGGACGATTCTGCCTTCAGATTGCATAGCCAGTCATACGATCAGTTTACGTTTATCCTTTCTGTATAAAGAAATCACGTAAATATTCAGGAAAATAAAATATTAAGGCATCAAGGCCGCGAGGGATCAATTTTTGCCGTATTGTCTAGGATGACACTAGTAAAACTAAAATCATTGAGAAAGTTAATAATTAGTCAACGGCACGCTGGAGGGACATCAAATCATGGCGCATATTTATCTTGTCTCTCCATTGCCTGATATTCATCATTCACACATTCAAGTGACTGGTGAAAAATCCTTTCTAAACTTTCAAGATAGATGCCCTTTTCCATTTGATTTGCTTCAAGGGAGACTTGCTGAGCATGACAAACATGCAAAACCCCAACTCACTGCTAATAAAGGGTCACAAGCACCAATACATCATTTTTTTTTTTTATAAATAAAAAACAGAGAACTGTCTGAAATAATTTCACACTTGATAGGATAATTTATATGAGAAAATTGAAGGCTCGTATAAAACACAAGTCTGTCTTTGGCCCTTATTCTACTGGAACATTCCACATAAGTTGTTCATATTTCACAACATGGCAGGTTCAAGAGGTGTACTGATCAAATCTACAGCTAGCAAATCTAAGTACACATCTATCATCCCAATTAATTTCTTGGCTTGACCTGAACGTGGAGGGGATGGAGCTTGCGGGTGGTAAGGCCCATTGTATCCACATTTTCTTCTTCTCCTTCTTTCAGCTCCCACTCAAACTCTTGCACGAACCTGCCAATTGAAGTGCAAGCTATCAGCATTGCTTGAAGAGAGCCTGCACATACCCTCTTCCCTGCTCCAAATGCCATGGTCTTGTACAAATCCATGGGGTCATATTTCTTGCTGAGAAACCTCTCCGGCATCCACTGGTGTGGATTCTCCCACCGCTTCTTGTCCATGTTACATCCATAGATATTTATTGCAATCTGTTCAATGTGAAGCTGTCAAAATTGGCAATCACATAAATACACAAAAAGAAGAAAGAAATTTGAGTACCACCTCGCTCCCTGCAGGAATGTGATATCCTCCAAGTTGGGTATCTTCATGGGCATATCTCACTGGGATAATTGGAGCTGGGCTATATTTCCTTAAGGTTTCATGGAAAACAGCCAATAAGTACGATAGCTTTGATAATTGGTCCTCTGTAATCTTCTCATTTCCACAAAAATTTTTTAGTTCCTCATGGAGATGGTCCTGTCATACAAAAGGGAATTCAGTAACTGAAATGGCAAGAAGAATGAAGGAAATGGTTAAATTAAAGGATTAGATTAGATTTTTAGCCAAGAAAACAAAAGGGAAAAGCAGAAAACCTGCTTGCTCTTGTGCTTAGCAAGTTCATACATAGCCCACTCTGTTGTTACTAATGTAGTGTCTGATGTCTCAATAATGGTCTCCCAAAGCAGCATGATAAGCTGTTCTTCTGTCAGTTCTTTGGCTTCAGATAACAGGTAGTCAATGTAACAATTCACTTCCTGCATTCCAAACAAACAAATTAAGACAAACAATGTCATAGAAGATTTGCACAAATCTTCATTATCAACACAAACAGAACTTAACCTTTCCAGAGGCGATTCGCTGCTTCTGTTGGTTGATCAAAGCCTTCATCACTACCTTCCTACAGAAGGACATTCGATGGATTTTCATCTCCATGCTAGTATTTGGAATCCATTTCAAGTATGGGAAAAAGTCTCGCCAATCCACTTCAATTGCACCCTCCATCATGTCAACCACCAGAACCTTAAATATCTGTTCTCTTGACAATGTCTTCCCAAGCTCCTCCACATAAATGGATTCTACATTAGTTCCCAGAGCCTGCAAATTTTTTCATGCACTCAGTCTTGTTATTGTCACCCTATTCACACAAAAATATATATTAATTCCCTTTTGAGAAGGATAAACTCACTTGTTTCAGTGCTAGACCAAAAAGCTCAGGCTCAAATATACTCCTAAAATTTACAGTCTGATCAGGTGAAGTCTTCACACGTTCATTAAACTGCCTTGACATATTTTCCATCATGTCTTCTCTGTGCAAACGGTGTCGCTTCTAAATATTGAAAAGTAAGTAGAATAAAGAGCCTGGAATTGTACATACACATACATAGACAGGGAAATGGGAAATTTATTGTAAATAACTAACCTGTGCATTGGCTCCTAGAACATTTGAAAGTATATGTCTTTTGACCATTTTGTGAAAGTCATCGTAATCACTTGTAGCAACCATACATTTATCAAAAGTTAATATCTTCAGTGCATTTGATAACTTTCTCGTTGAAATGGATGAAAATCTGGTTACCATTGCCTGAAACAACATAAAAACAACCATAATGTGTGCATCATAGAAAACCACTACGCCTTCAAACTTTTCCTTGATAGAAAGGTTTGACTAAATAATGAGAAGTCGCTTGCATGAACACATGCCACAACCACAAACCAATGAAACTGCGTAGCCGGTTATTGAATTCAAGGAATGTATGCTCAAGTCTATTTAGCGTCACTACGCTTTAAAACAATTTTACTCGTTCTTGTAATGACTTCTCTTAATGAGGACGGCCTGAGAAGTGAGAAGCGGTTACTGCTGCCTAGCCATTAGTCATATTTTTACTATTGAAGTAATTAATAAATATATTTTACGTAGCCAAAACTTTTGTGTGTCCAATATCAATTTTTTTTTTTTTTTTCTATTCCAATGGAAGATATTTTTTTTTAGTATGTTTGGCTCCTATCAAACTCTCATTTAGAAATCATTGTAGGAAGACAAATTATTTATCATACTTACAATTCTAAAGAAGGACATATAAATAATTTCTCGGATTTTTTTTTATTTAAAATTATACTGAAAAGAAATTAAAGAAATTAGCTGGTGGGCAACTGGAGGATGCAAATTTAAAGAGAAGCAATCAGAAATTAGAGAAGAAACTGACCTCTTTGGCGACATCGGTAGAGTTGAGAACAACGAGAGAGGATGCTCCTGTTCTTATTGAATAAATTGGCCCATACTTCTCTGCCCACTGCGCGAACGTTTTGTGTGGTTTCTTCTCCTTCAATTGCAGCAGATTCCCTATCACCGGTAGCCCTGGTACCTCTGCATATTAAACACCATCATTTTGTTAACATTCAACTTCCTTTACAAGACGACAACAATCTAATTCTAATCTAAAACAACAAGAATTAATCAGTACCTGGTACTGGTGGAAGTTTAGAGTATTTGTTTCTCCGAAAGCCGTACAATCTTTTGATGACCAAGAAGAAAAACAATAAAGAGAATGCTCCCAGCGCAACAGTCGAGCCAAAAGACTTCGTTTGAAGTTGTTGAAGGATATCTGTGATGGTAGCCATTTGTTTCATCAGAACGACGAACAACACCGATACAGACACAGTAGGCTCGCTATAAAGTGAGGCCGGCACACCAGGCAAACAGACACACAGTCAATATGTAGTGCTTGAAAGAATAAAATAATCTAACCTTTTATTTGGGAAATAATATAACATACATTAAAATAGATTTAAAATTTCAGTATATTAAAAATTTTATAGTTTCTATCTTTCCCATATAATAAGAGTACGATTATTAGGAAAAATTCAAATTAATTTATTATATTAGTCATAAAAATTCAAATTAAGTTATTATTATATATCGTTTAATTTAAGAAACTAATTCACGAGGTCATTACACCCGCATGCAAAAAATAGAAAAAAAAAAAAAAAACCCACTGAAATGAGTTATTGCCTTGTTTTATGACCTGGATAGAAAAAGTTGAACTCTTGTGGCGAGCTAATTAAGCTAAATTTTTTATTTTTTATAGTAAAAAGCTAATTAAACTATTTGAAATATGGATAACGACGGATCTGCATTGGAGAATGGAAATACATTACGTGCCCAATTCTAAGGGAGGCTGAGACAACGATTTTCCTTTTTCAATGTTTCAGTCTCTGTCTGTTGCTCTTTTTTGGCTTAGTCTCCGTCACCATTAAGCTTTTGTTTCTTCCCGTTACAGTAGGGAAAAAATTGCACAATATTTCCATTAATTTTAGGTCATTGAATTTTATCTTCTTTAATTTTAAAATTTAAATTATATGAAATATAAAATTAATATTTATTATTTATTTAATTAATTATTTTATTAAATTACATGATTTTTCATAAATTTTTAAATATATATAACAATACCATTATATATTAATTTATTATATTATTTTTTAATAATTTTTGATTAATTTTAAGTATTTAATTGAAATTTTATATATCTAATTTAATTTATATTAATTATATAACATAAAAATTATGTGTAAAAAAGTGAAATCATAAATCAATATATAATAATATTATGATTCTTATTTAAAAAACTTATAAAAAAATAAGTAATTTAATAAAATAGTTAATTAAGTGAATTATTTGTATTAATTCTAAGTTTTATATAATTTAAAATTTTGATTTTCCTATTTTTAAAGTTGATGAGAACAAATTTTGAAATTCTATATATCTAATTTAATTTATATTAATTATATAACATAGAAACTATGTGCAAAAAGTAACATGATAAATCAACATAAAATCATATTATGATTCTTGATTAAAAAGCTTATAAAAAAACACATAATTAGTAAATGATTAATTAAGTGAATGATTGGTATTAATTTTTTATGTTTTGTATAGTTTTAAAATTTTGACTTTCATATTTTTAAAGTTGATAGGAAAAAAATCTAATCACTCAAAATTGATGGATATTTTATATTTTTAATAATAATAATAATAATAATGATGTATAATTATTTTATTTAATATATGCTTGGGGTCGATGTAAATTTGGCATGTGGCTATAAAATTGGAAAAAAAAATATAATTAGACAATAAGAGTAAGAACACTAACAAAGAGATACAATAATTGTAAAAAGCCTTTGATTTAAATAATATTTGATGATGTTTAAAATTTTTTATATCCTATGTTGAATTCTAGTATCTTATATGTGGGTCTCCTGATTTCACCATTCGTATTGTCAAAAAAGGAAAAAAAAAAAAAGAATAACTTTTTAACATGCTTTGCAGTTAGTAAATAAATAAACAAAGGATCGTATTAATCAATGCCTAAGTTAAAAAAGATCACATCATTGGACACATTAGAATTTCAAAATTTATACGTTTTTATTTAATTTATTATAAGATTTTATAATTATTTAAAAAATAATTTTTACATCATGAGGTATTCTTTAATGTTGTTAAAGCAATGATTAATAAGCGTCATAAATATTTAATGAAATTATAATTGATTAATAAATGTCATAAATGAAAAGATGATTCTCTCCGCTTGAGCACTTTCTTGGAGTGATTCCCTCTTTGTCGTTAACTATTTGAACTTTTAAGGACAATTGTGGAATGAGATTGCAAGCTGACAGCATTAATTTGGATTTTGCTTTCATGGCATCAAAGTTGTTCAATCTCTGTGATTCTTAATGGATAGCATCAATTATCCAACCTTTAATCAACTTCTTTATTTTATCTCACTCCTATCTCTGACGTGGGTATTCCTGTTTTCTACTCAACTAATTTTCGGATTTTTTTTTCAACCTCATTAGATGTTTCTTATGTCTTATTTTCTTGCAAACAATTACAAAAACTCCGAAGGTTCACACTTTTCCAATTGAATTCCAGATTCGTATATGAAAATTAAGAAATTAAGATGTGATTAGAGTACAAATTTTATAAAAACTAAAGTTTAAATTTGACATTACTTTAAATAAATAGTCTACAGGATAAATAATTAATTTATTACTGGAATTGTGTTCTATGACTCAGCATGAGACACATGATCTACTATCCTCACAGTGGTAATGTATTCAATGATTCCCCCTTTTGCTTTCTTTATCAGCATTTTTTAAGTTTTAGCCATATTCTAATTTTGATCCGGCTCCTGCCTCTGCTCTTCAATACACAAGAAAGCACATTTTGATTTTAATCCAGTTGCTGCGAAGTTATTATACTAAGATCACAGAGTATTACTATATCAGCTGGCTATTGCTTCACTTCTCAATTTATTTTGGAGTTATTTGCATTAGTTGCCGTCAAGACTTTTCACTTGGAATTTTTGTAATGTTTATTGTTTGTCACTGCATTAGCTTTTTTTTTTTTATTAATATTCATAATTTGAATTTTCTATATTTTAAATTGTTTGAATTTTTTGCTATTATTAAGTTTTTGTAATTTGAGTTGAGCTGTTCGAGATATGGTCATGCTCTTTAGTACTTTATTTTGTCCATATGATTTTGATTTGATCATTTTTTATCTTTTCATCATACTGAATAACTAAAAAATTGTATGAGTTCACTTTTTCACTTTTAGATATTCATACTAATATACTAATTGACACAGTCTAAAATAAGTTAATCGATTAACTGAATTATTAGTTCATAATCATTTGACTAGGTCGACAACTGATAAAATGGGCCCAAGTAAAAAAATCAACTTATTCATCACTCCTCTAAATAAACAAAAATATGCATGTTTGACCAAAGGGGGACTCTCATTCTAATTTTATTTTCGTCTACAAGGTTACTAATTTAGATGTGGGAGCGTTCTCCAGAACCCTAATTACAGTCACTTAAATTTTTATTTTGTAGATCTTGAAGATCAAGATTTGTCACTAACTATTAACAAAATAGAAGGTAAGTGTAGATTAGTAGGATATGGTTGTCTTACTGATGAAAAGTTGTTTTATTAGTGAGCCAAAGGGAGACAATAAAAATAGTCACTTATTTGCCATAGTTTTCCTAGGATATATTTTTGGGATTATTAGAATTTTTGATGTGATCTTCTGTAATTCAAAATGTTTTTAAAATCTAAATTATATAAATATTAAATTAATTATTATAAATTAGTCTAAATTAAAGTGATAATAATGTGGGTCTAAATATGACACATTTAAGTCAATTGTAATTATTAGTTTATGTGAGCCTTGTAATTAGGCTATCCAGTGATAGGTTAGCTTACCCTAGTCAAGTTAATATATATAAAGTAGTACTACAATATTTTTTTATCTACGGCAATGCTAAACTTGACAATGACTTAAAAATTGTTGCCAAAAGCTGAAATAGATAACAATTTTAAGAGTGTTGTCTTTTCTTTTTAGTTTAAACAATGATTATTGGATAACACTAAAAAATTGTTGTCTAATATAGAATAGGCAACACTTGATTGACCATTACTAAATAAAATTGTAACTAAATATAAAATAGACAACACTTAATTAACTGTTGTTAAACTATTATTCACATGCAATGCACAACTTGTTACAATATATATCATTCACAAAATTTTTACCATTGTTGTTCGAATTTAATTAATAGATAACACTTGGATTACTATTGTATTATCTAAATTAATAAACAACACTTATTTTGTGTTGTTTTTTATAATTTTTTTTACATAATAAATCCTTACATCAAATAAATTAATTAGTTATCTTCTTTAAGCTTCTAAAAAAAGTTATGTCATCATTAATTTAATCATATGTAATACATCATTACTGATGTGATTAAGTTTCATGTTAAAGGGGAAAATTTTTATCTTTATTTTTCTAAAATTCTATTTTAATTTTATTTTTTTAACAAGCAACAATGTTTTTTTTTTATTTAAGCAATGATTTTTAGACAATATTAAAAAAATTATATCATATTCGTTTTTTTAATCTAGACAATAATTGAAACAATTGCTAATAATTTTTTTGTAATTAACACTATATTAAGTACTTACATCATTTTAAAAAATAATCAATTACGTGCTCCATTTTGGCATTCCTTATCTGTTTTTATAAAATTTTTATTTCTTCACTTATTTCTTACACGTAATTAAATGCTATTGGAAATAAAACTATGAAACAATGTAAAAAAAAAAGATTAAAATTAAAACACATCATTTAGAAGGTAGTAACTTGGTGTCACGGTCTAGCAGTTCGATTGTCGGAACATGCGGTGCTTAGATTTTTCGCTCGGCATTTAATCAATTAGTACCAGAGAATGTAAAAAAAAAATTCCTTATATATTTTTATAAAATTTTATTTCTTCACTTATTTCTTACAGCTAATTAAATGCTATTAGAAATAAAACTATCAAATAATGTAAAAAAAAAAAATTAAAACACACCATTTATAAGGTAGTAACTTGGTGCCACAGTCCAGCAGTTCAAGTGTCAGAACATGCGGTACTTAGATTTTTGGTTCAACACTTAATCAATTAGTATATGAGAATAAGCTAGTCAATCGGTCATATATCATTTAAGTTTCGAAAATAATGGGTAACATCCATAATTTATAGCACATCAAGTTAACTATAAGCACAAATTATATAATACATAGCAACCAAATTGCATATAAAGACAATCAAGTCATTCATATAGATAATCATGATATGTTCATGCAATTTGAACAAATGAGGATGAGTGTGGCCAAAAGTAAATAAGTTATTGTTGAGTTGGGTAGAACCATAAGGGCCGAAATTTTCAAAATTTGTTTGGATAAGAACACACCCATGGCCGAACCCAACTCCCCAAGATCCCATTGTTAGAGGTTGCACAACAAACCTAGATCAAATCTAAG
>JANHAO010005090.1:0-23125 GCA_026873985.1 Saraca asoca | reverse complement strand
CTTCTGCGATTATTTGTAAGTTGTATTAACGCCTCCTAAACTTGTGTACTAATGCAAAGTTTCCTTTTGGTAGGATAACAACATCTGCCGCTCGCACATTGTCGATCCATTATAAGTCATATGAAAGGCAAAAGCACTTTGATATATTATTTAAGGCCATCCCCCACAGTTTAATCTAGAGAAGAATTGATGAATCTCTAAAACCAATTGAGCTACGGACTCGCTGAGGCGTGGAGGCTCTTTAAAATAAACTCACCCAGTCAGTTGAACTACGAGCTTGCTGACTAGCCAGCATAGCAGATGTGCTCGCTGAGGCATGGAGACGCTTTAAAATAAACTCACCCAATTAGTTGAGCTACGGGCTTACTGACTAGCCAGCGTAGCAGATGTGCTCGTTGAGGCATGGAGATGCTCGAAAATGACTTACCAGCTGAACCTTGTGCTCACTGAGGCATAGAGGACGTTGTAAAATACACCTCTTGGGCACAAGATCGCCCCGATCACAAGATCGATCACCCCTTGGCCATAAGATCACCCTGATGACAAGATCACTAGATCACCCCAGCCACAAGATCGGCCGCCCCATAAAGTCCTAGCTTTCATGCGCACTATTGAGCACAAGATCGCTCACTCTTCTCAATTTCGTAGCTCTCATGTGATTAAAATAAAGTCCCAGCCTTTATGTGTGCTAATCTTGTTAAGATCACACGGGGTAAGTCACAGCTCACTTGTGACTGGATATGTTTATGCCTAACTCTATTTTATAGGTACACATAAGCCAACCAAATCGATAAAATCAAGTGTAGAGTGGAAATAAGGCAATTTTATTCATTAAAAGACCTCAGCGAGGCACATTTACATCGGAAAGCTCTAAATACAAGGCAAGGGAAAGTACAACGGGAATCTTAAAGTACAAGCTAGTTGAGGAGCAAAAGAAGCATAAAAAAAATGGGGGGAGAGAGAAAGAGGAAGCCAGTCGTGGATGGCCAGAAAACCAGCGCACTATAGCCGTTCTTCTTCCAATTGATCACCGACAGCAGTGCTGCATCCCTCTTTCGCTCGACCACCTACACTTCCTAAAAAGATCGGATTAGAAAGTGCCTGGAGGCATAGTCGGCCTAAGAATCGCCTCATGGCAGAGCCGGAAGGATGTAATCCAGGATCCATGTAAGATCCTCCCACATCACCGACGAAAATGATTCTTCTGAATCACATATGCAGCAGACTATACATGCCTCAATGAAGGGCCAAAGTTTTGAAGCTGGCTCATCAGGGTACTCCATGGTTTGTTGGAAGTGACAAAAATCGGAGGATAGTCTCCCCCTTAAATAGGGCAAGGAACGAATCATTGACGCATCCGGATCCATCTCCCCCAACCACATGCATTAATGGCCTCGAAAAAGAATTAGCTTAAATACATTCATAATTACCAGATGCGCTTCGATAACAACAAAACCTGGGGAAAAGGAAACGACAGCTCAACTTTTGACCAATTAAAGCCAGGATGATTTTTCAACTGCTAACTCATTGCACAAGATGAGAGTTAGAGGGCTTATGTTGTATACTATTGTATACTAAAAAAATAGGCCCCGCGAGGATAAGCCCCCAAGGAAACGAAGACTAATTCTCACAAGGAGCTATCGGGAAGCTTCGCCCGAGACAACAGGAAGTAGCAACAAAAGAAGACAAATGCCAAACCCTGCTTCACTTGTCACTATGGAAATGACGAATGAAGGGAGTACGTCGCGAAGAGCCACACCCCGACAACAACGCGACTTAGCAGTAAGAGCCCAAGGGTCGATCCAACATAATAGTTGATCACTCTACTCGCACTCACTTCCCCGCTACGATGACCCTCACAGCTTCCTCAAGGTAAGGAACTCTCGCTTGAGACAATAGAATATCTTGCCTGACACGATAGTGGCTATAAGCCTGCAAAGTCGGCCCGAGAAGCCTGCTTCCATAGCCTATAGTCGGAATATGGTCTTTTCATTGTCTTTTCTCATTTATTTGATGTAACACAACTATAGCTGGCAATTAATGTATGAAACCTCTCCTTCCTCTATAAATAGGACTGCATTGTTAGCAAGACGGGGAGAGGAAGACCAATCCTTGTAAGCAAAAACTCTGAAAAGTTATAGTAATAAAATCTCTACTGTGGATGTAGGGTTCAGTAAGATCTAGATTTGGCCGAACCACGTAAAAATCGAGTGTCTCCCCTTATAATCTTTCTACCATCTACTAGATCTATATCATTTTTCCTCATCTGTAAACCCAGAACAGGCCTGGGATCCCGAAGAATCTCCTGTTGGCCGGATTTTGGGATATAACAAAATTCCGATGTCAACAGGGAAAATAGGGAAAACCAAATTAAGTATACTAATAGTATATTAAGGAAGGGAACATTCCATTCTTTTTGTTGGACTAAATAAAGTAAGATATAATAAAATATGTACTTTTTAACAAATAAGAATTAGAGAAGTGAAAAGACTGTAAAACTCATACCATGTTTGAAAATGCCAATATATATAAGCATAATGATAAAGTTGATATTTACTAAACAACTAATTATTGTAGTTCATTGAAATCTCATCTACCTTTCTTTTTGCAAAAATTATTCAAATTACTAATTAAAGTAACTAAAACCTAGTTTGGAATTAAAAGTGTAACTAAAAGAAAGAAAAAAAGAAATAAATGCCTTCTTCTTTTTCTAGTTGGACGCCAACTCCGAAGAAAAATGAAAAGAAGAAGCTTAGTTAGAATTCTCTAGATAAAGGTAACTAAGCCGTTAATAAGGATATGTTCATCAAATTAAAGTAATCTTAAAAGAGATTTGCATTTACTTAAATGAAACCAAAAGGCTTAACCTCTCGTTTCTCACCAAGTCTCAAAATTTTCTTTCATTCCCATTTAGCAACTCCCCAAGGCCGAAACATTCCTTCTTCTTTACTCACTTCATTTTCAGCCATTTCCCTCACCCAAACTCCCAAGAATCGAACCTCTACTCCTTGTCCACCCACTCTCAAGTCTTTACCATCCACCAAAGCTCGAGGTTTCCTTCCATTTCCAAGATCATCTCATCCTTTGAGGGAATATTTTTCTAGCACTTTCCTTTCCCTTCATCTTCTTCTACTTTTTTTTCTTAAGAGCAAGATGAGTTTGGAAAATGAAAAAGCACATATTGTGAGCTTTTGGCAAAAAACATATGAAATAAGAAAGATGATTTTTTTTAATTTTAACTTGTCAAGGTTTTTTCTCACCGAAACATAAAGGCCTAGTGTCATTTTAGGATAGAGGGATAAGGGCGAATAGAGAGAAAAGAATGGAGGGGAAAGGGATATGATGGAGGAAGTCCAAAGATCAAATATGCATACCACCATTTTTAAATCAATTTAATAATTGAATGTTAAATAATATTTTTCCTTGACATATACTTAAACAAGATAACCTAATGGATATGTTAAAAACTAAAAATGGATGGTTATGGACTTGTAAATGATTTGTTTCTAAGTTATATATTTTTAGTTGCACCCCACCAAAGTGGTGTCATGCAACCACTCATTGAGTATTTTTATACTCACTCTTGTTGTTTTAATATTTTTTTTAGATATTACTAAAGAACCATCTTCTCCACAAAAAGAATGAACTCATCAGTGTTTTATCATGACTGTTGGTGGTGGAATTTCATCATTGTTTTTGGAAACTTTAGGGTTGAGTTCTATTTCTCTCTAGTGGTTGACATGTATGGACTGCAACCTATGTGTAATGCAAATGTAGTTTATATTGGAGGCCCCTCACCACCTCAATACAACTTGGACTATGATGACATGTTAGTATAGATGTCCTAGAGATAATTAGTTGTAATGGCATGGATATTATATATCTTAGCATATTTAATAAACATGATTTTTTACCTTTTTATCAATTTAGCTTTAATATATATATGTTTTAATATTTGCATACTACATTGGATAAAATCCTTGAAACATTATTGTGTATAAATAAATTATAATATGGATTGTAATTATGAGAAAATTTATATATATAATTATAATTTTTAAATATTCCTAGTTGTTTAACTAAGAAAACATGATATCAATTATTCATGAGTAAACCAACATATGTTATGTTACATTCTTCTTAAAGAATACAATGATTTCATACATTGTTTGATATGTTGATATCTGGACAGACATATGGGTATAAGTTATTAAACATATGATTGGATTAACTTGCTATGAGAAACCATATGAAATGTTACCACGTGTCAATGGACTTTTCATATGAAAGGTGGTGTAAGTGATCTTTATACTTAAGATCAACGTAGTATCTTATGTATAGAGTTGTGTACTTTAATTTTATTTTAGGCTTACACTCTTGAAGAGTAGATATGAATAATTTTGGGTGCACAATTAAATACATAAAGGTAGTGATTGATCAAGATAGAACTCATTCTCCTTGGTAACAAAGAAAAGATATTCTAATAATGTTTTGACACTTGTGCTATGATGAAAATCATAGGCTTATGAACTGATGATACATAAAAGAAGTTTTATGTATAATTAATTATCGATACATAAAAGGAGTTTTATTTGTGACTGATTGAGATAGTAAATAGTTAAACATACACCTAAAACATACATCTAAGATTAAATGTTCATATTAGGGTTGAAACTTGAACCATATTCAATTTTAATATCAAGAGATGAAGGGATTGAATTATACACTATAACACCTTACATGAAAGGTTTTGATGTTCGTAAATCTATTCTTAGCATTTGGGTGTTCATGATACTTTGCTAGAAGACAGTTTTGATCTATGAATTTGTTTGATCAATTTAGGAAAATTATGTTTGAATAAAAAGGATTTTAAATTCAATTGAGCTTATAGAAGCTTGTAAACAAATTCATTGCCAACATGCATGGAAATCTATTGGGTCACACACAATAGAATCTTTTTAAGTAGAGCAAAAGAGAAGTTACAATGCAAAATATTATGAATTCATGAGTTAAATTATGTAAACATCTTGAAAATTTAAAATGAATAATTAAGTATTCTAATGTGATTAGAAGTGATAAGTAATCAATGATTCAATAATATTAGTAGAGATTACAATTATTAAATAGTAATAAATTTTCATTATTGATATTTAAATGTTGTAGAACATTTATATTAACTTTAAAAGAGATCATGAGTAAAGGAATGGTTCTTTACTTAGAAAAATGTTTGAATTAATGAAAATAATTAAACAATGATTACATAATAAAGTTTATGAGATTGGACTCAAAGAAAAATGTTTGGCTTTTTGGATGCAAAAGAGGGAGCATGTCAAAGTAGCCATGTAGCCTATCCACTTAATGAGTGGATGGCATAAGTAAAGGGAAACCCTAGCTTGTGTGTCACCCATGCTTGCTTCTCCACTCTTGCTTGTGCTCCAATCTCTTCTATCTAAATAGAAGAGAAGCCAACTATGCAAGATACTAATATAACCTTAGCACATTTGTTATGTATCAATTCTCTCTGTGTGATCTCACTTTTCATCTTCTCTTTGCTTTCAAACACTAAATTTGCCTTAGTGAATTTGTGATTCCTTTAAGAGCTAGCACCTCTTAAGTTGATTTGTTGATTTTCGTACTTTACTTGTTATATGAACTTGGTTGATGCCTTAAATCAAATTGGTTCCTATGGATCACCGTTAGTGTTGAAGATTAAATTTGAAGGAGTTTTTTGAAGACAATCCAAAAAACTTGATAATGATGTTTGTTAGAGAGTTCATTGAATTGCTTGAAGATTAAATTCAGATGTGGAGATTGAGGATTTTGAGAACAACTCTCGAGAAGGTATAATTTAAATTGTTACTTTAAATAATTCCTTGCTTATGAATTAATTTATAATCAACATGATCTGAATTTGAGAAAAGTTTTAAAATTCCAATGCATATATTTGATTGGTATATTTGATACCTTTCATCTAATTTTTCCAACATGACATGTATCACATGATTTTAGAGTAAGGACGACAATTCTACCCACGTACCCATTGACCCGTGGATATTCACCCATGATAGGTGGATATAGGTATGAGAAAAAATATTCATGGGTGGGTATAGGTATGAAAATCATACCCATAATGAGTACGGATATGAGAAAATATCCATATCCATATTTTCTCATACCCGTATCCATTTATCCATTTAAATAAAAACTTTTATTTTTTTTATATAAATACTATTCAAAATGACATCATTTTGAGTAGTGTATAAATAGTTTTTTTGTTTTCAAACTCTAATGTTTGTTGCCACTCTTTGTATCATGCTTCATGGATTTCATTTTGCCAATGTTTGGCATATGTTGTTGCATGTGTGATGACTGATGTGGATGTAATTTTTGCCAATGTTTAGTATAGTTTGTTTTGTATGGATTTATATTGTATATGAATTGTATATGTGATGTAATTTGGAGCAAATAGGTTAGATTTGTGAATTTATTTTGTGGTTGGAAAATTTGAATTATTGTTATGATTTGGATGAAAAAAAATTTAGAAATGCTTTTTTTTAAAATTCTGGCAGGTATACCTATGGGTATAAACCCGTACCCGAACTCGCTATAGTATTTTCAGGTACGGGCAAGGTATGGGTAAGGAATTTTCTGATGGGTATGGGTATGGATATTGATATACCCACCCAAACTCAGCCCGTTGCCACCCCTATTTTAGAGCCTTACTTGGACAATGACCTACCTCTCTTTTTTAGCATCACAATACCCTATCTCGTAAATTTTGTAATAGTTATATAACTATTAGTCTCTCTCTCTATATATATATATTTATGTTTATGTAGTCATGAGGTGTGATAGGTAGAAGAATGAGTAGGAGTTGATGTAAATATAACCAACATATAAGCAAAAAGGCCTCAAATAGAAGTAAACACAATGGGCTAGTAGTAGTAAAAGGCCCATATGACTTATAACTGGAGCAAGTTCATTAGGCTAATCCTGTGAACATCTATTTTGATGAATGAATGTATATAAATATTATATTATATTAATATTAACATGGCATGAATTAATTAGAATAGAAATTAGCATTATTTAACAGTATTAGTTCCAAGGGCTAATACTTAAAATGAGATTGAATTTAATTATGAATCAGGTTTTAAATTGATTGTATTAATTTTTTCTACAAATTTTGTAGTAGGAAATAGGGTAAATTATCATAAAGAATTGGAGAAAAATACCACCTAGGTTTTGGCTATAAAAGGTTGAATAGAGGGGAAGTGTTATGGTTATGCATATAAATTGAGTAATGGTATAATAAAATAGAAATCATCTAAATGAAGAATTATTCTTAAATTGAATTTAATGAATAATACAATACAAGGTAAAATTTTATTTAGTAACATATATTTCTGAACAAGCATATAGTTTTAATAAGTAAGATTAAGTATGCATTAGGCTTGTGAAGATATTAATTTAGTGTCGTCATATATATCATGATAAGAGAAATTTAGGTTGTAACAAGTTTATGGGGACCACCACTTATGTCTCGATGGCACCTGGCTATTTTATCCTACTATAATCAAGTAAGCATACATTGATGGATCTTAGGCCATGCATCCCATGATTTATAAGATTCTAAATGCATTTATGCTAAAAATTAATTAACCCCTTATATATTATAAAACATCAAATAACATTTATATAGAACTTTTAGTCTACAAAATCTTATCCTAGTATGCTATTGGTGATTCCTCTTGAGCTGTTCCTAAAAAGCATTAAAAAGCCTCAACAAAGATGACATAATAGATCAATAAGTATAAATGTCAGAAGGTAGAAGTGTAATACAACTCACCAAGAAATCTAAACTAATAAATAAAACAAATTTTCAAATATTTTGAGATATATTTCTTTTAAATTCAATCTTATGTTATAAAACCTTTTTTTTTCCAAAACAATCAAATTCCTTTAGCATCAACTTTCAACAAAAACATATTAAAAAAACTAGAAGCTATGTATTTTCATTATCAAGGTAAGCTCTCATCTCAACTTGAACTAAGATTAACTCCCTGATCTAGTCAAATCGAGTGTCCCCTCTCGAATATGAATATCTATATCAAATAAACTCCAGTGTATTAATATTAATATTAGTATATAAACTCCCCTATATCAAGTGCTCATCTTATAACCCCCAAACAACAATTACTCTGAATTTGATTTATCTTAACTTGCACAACTGTAGGATTATATTAAAGTACATCTCCCATATAAAAGCATAAATCAAAAAAATTGGAAAATCACAAGAACACAATTAGGAAGCCTCATTTTCTAAAAAGCTTCTCTCTTTCAATTCTTTCTTTATTTCTTTCTCTTTTCCCATTTCAAACCAATTTTATTGGGAAATTCAACATAAAATGTTTCACAAACTCAATCTAAAAACATACATTTCATCATTATAAACACATTGTCATAAAAATAATGTCAAACCATCAAAACTCGTTAAATCATAAAATACAATAAATTTTAATACAATGTTTGGTGCAACTAATTCATACTTTACTCATTCTTTCTTTATGCCAAACCAAATCTTTTCTCATTATTCCTTATTTTCTTTTTCCTCATGTCCCTATATGAAACATCCAAGACACATGGTTTCTTAGACTCATTTCTTCATGTGCTTATAGTACCTCTTTCTTTTTTTATGGAGCACATGCCTTATTTGATTCTACTTACCTATATAATTCTTTCTTTCATTTTTTCCCTAAGTCTTTGTTATTCAAACTTCCTGGGTTTCTTGATATTCTAGTTAGTCTTGGTCCATTTCTTTCCTCTCTACCCAAAGGGCTTTTGATCTACCATAAATCTAAAGGCTTTGATCAACCAAAGACCCTTATTTCCAATTAGATTCATGCAAAACTTGTCTTGGTACATTCTTCTAGGTCTTTTCAACTAGTTCCAAGCATCATTTTATTCAAAGGATATCTTTTTCTTATTATTATGACCATGTCGAAGGTTGTCCTAAAAGTTAAACTTTCATACCCCTATGTAGGTTGTTACAAAGTCTTCCCTTAATTAAGAAATCCATCATCAACATATAGTTTTGGTCAAATTGGTCCTCTTTTGTAGCCTCCATCAAATTATAAATTGAAAACCCTAGTTAGCACACAAAACCTTAAATAAGACTCCAAGTTAGTAATCTCATCATGTTGATGACCAAATTGAGAATGTTTTCATACGTTGGGATATATCACATGATTTGTGCATTTTTTGATATGTCAATGTGAGTTTTACTAATTCTCCTAATAGCAATAAGCTTGGAGTCCTATTGGAATTTTGTATGCTAAGTAAGACATTTTATCTTAAATTTGACAGAAGTTATCAATATGGACCTATTTTGTTTACATTTGTATATTAAAGAGATCATAATAGAATGTTGTATTTAATGAGTTCAAATATGATTAATTTGTATATTAAAAAAAATTCAAATTATAACTAGGCAAAGTTTTTTTTCCCCTCAACCAGATCTTAAATTGGGATTAGTAAGAATCTAAGTTCAGTCAAGCCATATGTAGTTTAATAATGATGAGTTTGAGTAAGATATTGTAAATTTTAAATTGAAACTTTCTTGTCAATTAATAGAATCTAGACATAATTGAATTTGAAAGCATCTATTGATTTTATTATCAAGCGAAGGGATTAAACTTTTAATCCTATAATGTGCTCTAATCTTTCATTGCAAGCATATGAAGAATGGTTTCTGGGATAAGAAGATAACATAATGAGGAGAAGGGAATCAACAAGCAAATCTTCATGTTAAGAAGGAAGAAATTATTTGTTACATTTAATATACACAAATAGCTTACCATAAGAAGGCATGCTACGAGGTAGATGAGAAAAAATACATTAATGTTCATATTTTAAAATTTTCTTTGATTTGTGATTGGCCAATTGTCATAGGCTGGTAGCTTTTTAGCTAAATTGTGTAGTGTATATCTCCACTCTTGGCCGACATGCCAGCCTTCCAACAACTCAAGCCACACTTGGATAGATAATTGGGGCAATGTAGAATATGCACAATATGTCCAAAGGCAACATAAGCAACTAAACTAGAGCAATCAAACAACTAAGCATCAAGAATACCCTACATAAGTAGCCTCTAAGGCATAATGAGCAAAAATGAAAGGACAATTGAATAGGGAGAAGGACAGCTCTATTTTATTGATATATGCCTCATTACATAGATTAAAGTGTGTAGTGGAGGCTTGAAGCGAACATAGTCCTTTTGATCCCTAAACTAAGAGCCAACAAATCTCGAATGAACACCTAACAAGGTCCTTAAGGTGCCCCTAATCACGTGCCCAACAAGCTACCGACATCTCTCCCTAAAGAGCATTTTGAGCAAAACGTCAAATGATAGGAGTAGACATACTTTTCATGGTTGACATAGGGCCTTTCCTCATAGCTTTAGGTTGAGCTTTTGCACCATTTTATATGGACATGAAGATCAAAATGCAAGGAATGCAACCATGTACTTTTCAACTCATATTGGGCAAGTGAACCCCACCAAAATTATAAAAATACCCTAAAATGGGGAAAAATTAGAAAAATAGTACACAAGTCAGATTGCTCCCAAATTTGAGCCACAAGGTCATCATAAAATGCTTGATTTTTCCATAAAGTTTCATATCAAACTAAGTACGTTGCCCCCTCAAATTATTCATAAGACAGACTTGTGGCATTTTCCCCCACATAAGGAAATGTCAATGTCCTTATTGACATCTCAGTTTGACACAGCTCCCAAGAAGGTTGTTAGCCTTATCAAGAGATTGTTAATCTTATTTTCCTCATACACATTTCTTAGTTTTAATGTTAAAAAATAATTTTAATTAATTTTTCATATTATTTGATATCACATTTTACTGCTTGTTTCAATTTGTTTTTTAAGTTTCAAAGGTATGTGTTATATGGATTTCCCGAAAACGTGTTTTAGATCAATTAAGGTTCGTTTGGGGTCCAGTTGGTCTGGTATAAGCCCAAGCCAGAATCGCATGTCATCGAGCGAGAACCAAGGATCATCAAGGATGAGTCGGAGACATCTCGCATTCCCTCAAGGGGAAGAACATATCTCACTGAGGGATCCCCTAACCCCTCAGCGAGAGGCCCATGGCCCTTAGAGGGGGCGATCAGATGCAGGCAACAAGGTCAGTCAAAACTATCATCTCGCTCAGCTCCCAGCTTCACTTACAATGACAGCCTGTACGGAACCCAGTCAGTAACCCGATGCACCTATTCCTTGTTGACAGCTTAGCCTCCAAACTTACACATCAGCCCCCCGAAAATCTGACAATGATTTGCCCAGCATTAATTATTCGGTGCCAAGCATTAAATGTCTAGAACGGCAGAAGTAATCATTTCACAATTTACAAAATTATGCTTGTAACCGTTCTCCCTTCTATATATAGGAGGAGGAGGCCACCATGTAGAGGAGAGGAAAAAATACATGTAGAAACTCTACCAAAATAGGGAGTGAACACTGTTCATTGAGAGGAGATTCCATTGTTGTATGCACACTCTGTATAATTAACCTCCTAGAGAGATATAAAATATCAGCGTGGATGTAAGGGCTAAATTGGCTGTAGTCAAACCATGATAAACTCATGGTGTCGTTATCTCTTCTTCTTTCTCGCTATCTTCCTTTTACTTTTTCTACCATATCAAGCTTACAGTCAAGGGTAACACTGAACTCAATTAGTTGATCAGATTTTGGTGTCAACATTTTGGCACTAGAAGGAGGGCTCCCACTGCGTACTCTTCATTTTTGCTCTTTAATAAACTGATTCGAGCACAATGGTGAGAGGAAAGATTACAAAGAGTGCAGGAATCCTAACTAGCCAACCCGAAGGTCAGACACAACAATGGAACACAATTGTCCCCATGACGGGTGCTGACATCGGCATAGCTTCCTCTACTCAACACCAACCCATGACCCATAAGGCTGGTGAGATTCAGGCTTGGTGACAGCACCAAGAAATGCTTGATCGGTGTCAAGAAGCATAGGAAAACATGATGAAGGAACTGGCTGATATGGTCAGAATGTTAGCTCAAACGTATGCCCAAGGCGCACAAAGACAAGATGAAGTGATTGTACCTAGGGGCGAATGCCATCAGCCAAGACCCCAACATGAAGAACAAGTCAGGGTCGAGCACCATCAAACCGGCTCGTTACACTCATCTAACTCGTGAGAAAGGTCCGAGAACCATCAAGATCAAGAGGATGAGAAAGATGACACCCAATGTAGGAGCTCGCACGAGAGTGAAAGCTCACACAAAATCAATAGAAAGCAAGAGACCGATCGTGACTTGTCTGATAACGGGTGCAATAAGAAGCACAAAACTTCAGACCGACATTCTTGTAGTAGGCAAGAAGAGAGGAGTAGAAAGACCTCCAGCCAACGGTCTAAGTCCCGAGACCCTGTGATCGAAGAACTGCTCCAAAGCATGCAACAACTGGAGAAGAATTCTGCATCCCAGGGGAACTGAGAATCACATGAAGAAAGGACTCCACTCTCTTGCCAGATCAAGATAGAGCCACTTCCCCATAAGTTCAAAATTCTGAGCATCCCCCTCTACAATGGGGATAGCGACCCTTACAGCCACCTGGACACCTTTAACATCTAGATGGACTTGCAAACATCTAACCTGCTGGTAAAATGCCGAGTCTTTCTAGCAACAATTAGAGAGGTACCGTGGGCATGGTTTAGAAGCCTCCCAACCTGTAGCATAAGGAGTTAGGAGGAGTGCCAAAATAGGTTCCTCAATCAATATAGAGCATTGAAAAGGTAGCTCGCCCCTCCTTCCATTTGCCCACAGTCTTTCAACAAAAGGACGAACCTCTGAAGGACTACATCACCAGGTTTCGACAAGAAGTCAGTAATGTTGACAATCCGTCTAACAAAAGCATCCTTACAGCGATATCAGCTAAACTCTGAAAGGATGGAAAATTATATGAGGATATATACAAGTCCCCTGTCAAAAGCCTCAGTAAATTTTATGAACAAGCCACCAAGGAGATCCGGTGGGAAGAAACTTTTGGCCCGAAGAAGCTAAATAAGAAAGAGGAAGGGGGCAGCTCCAACCGAGGCAGGAAATGGAATAGAGGTGAGAATAACAAGGATAGCTAGAAGGGGGTTCTGAAGACCAAAATGTAAAGGAAGCCTGGGGTGAACAATCTCAATACCAACATCGATACGATACTTACACCATCTTGTCGGACGCGCCAAACAAAATCAATGCGATCGAGAAGGATAATGAAGATTTTGATAGGCCTAGGCTGATAAAGACCCCCATCAAAAAGAGGAATTGCAACAAGTTTTATGCCTATCACTGCGAGGTTGGGCACAACAGGTTAGACTGTTGGGTGTTGAAAGACGCCATCAAAGACCTCATTAAAAGGGGCCGCCTGAGAGACTATGTGGTGAGATCTCAAGGCCAACGACCCCCACGTCCTCATCAACCTAGATGCAGTGCTGCTAGACTCCTAAGCACAAGGAAGCGCCATCCATGAGGACCATTTTCACCATACACGATGAGACTCATATAGCCAGTACCTCAAACCGATCGCGCAATCGCTATGTATGAGCAGCGGGCCTTATCCTTTTGATGAGTCATGTGGAATATGAGAGATTCACCAAGAAAGCCAGGATATCCCCTGAAAGCATTTCCTTCATGGAAGAGGACGCATAAGAGGTCCATTATCCCCACAACAATGCCATAGTCATTTGGGCAAAAATCGACAATGCCGACGTAAGGAGGATCATGGTGGACATCGGGAGCTTTGTAAATGTGATGTACAAAAGGTGGTCTGATCAGATGGGAGTAAACAAGGATCAACTAGACCCATCGCTTGAGCCCCTCTACAGCTTCACTGGAGACGGGGTACTCCCAGTAGGGCAGATCAAGCTCCCACTTACTTTAGGAGATCATAGCAGACAAGCAACCATCATGGTAGACTTCCTAGTCATAGACTATCCCTCAACTTACAATGTGGTGCTGGGATGACCTGACATGAAAGATTTCGACATGGTAACATCAACCAGTATGTTAACTATCAAGTTCCTGACCCCGGGAGGAATTGGGTGTGTACATGGAGAATGGCAAGTAGCCCAGCGCTACTATGAAGAGGCGGTTAAACTCAGGGTCCAAGGGAAGAAAGTAAACATTATGTTTGGGGGAGAACCCCAAGTGACGAGCGAGAAAGGGGTTAGCCATGACCTAGACCCTCGAGAGGTAGACACTAAGAGATCCACTAGGCCAGTTGAGGAGCTAGAACATGTACGGGTTAGCGAGACAAGTGAATAGAGATTCCTTAAGTTGAGGAAATGCTTGCCACCTGATATAAAGATACAACTGATAAGTTTTCTTAGAGTGAACGCTGATGTCTTTGCCTGGAACCATGAAGATATGGAGGGGATCGACCTGAACATAATTGCGCATCGACTGAACATTGACCCCCAGGCTAAACCAGTTTTCCAAAAGAGGAGATCGATGACCGCTGAATGATATGAAGTGCTTAAAGAGGAGGTGGACAAGCTCTTAGCAAATAATTTCACCCGCGAGGCACGATACCCCACTTGGGTGGTGAACCCCGTACTCATCAAAAAGAAGAACAAGAAGTGGAGAATGTGTATTGATTTCACTGATCTTAATAAGACGTGCCCTAAGGATAGTTTCCCCTTACCGAGGAAAGATCAACTTGTGGATGCCATGGCCGGACATGAACTACTCAGCTTCATGGACGCCTACTCAGGGTATAACTAGATTTCGATGACTGCACAGGACCAGGAACATACCTCATTCATCACCAACCGTGGACTATACTATTATAAAGTTATGCCTTTCAGACTCAAAAATGCAAGGGCAACCTATCAGCGGTTGGTGAACATGATGTTCCAGGAACAAATTGGCAAGACTATGGAGGTATATGTGGACGACATGCTAGTGAAATCTAAATGACCTGTCGATCATGTCTACGACCTTGACAACATGTTCTAGACCCTGAGAAGGTACCGAATGAAGCTTAATTCGTACAAATGTGCGTTCGGAGTAGTTTTAGGCAAATTCCTCAATTTTATAGTGAATAACAGAGGGATCGAGGCAAACCCAGAGAAGATCAGGGCACTGCTTGATATGCGTTCTCCCGCGGGACCAAAAGACATCCAGAGCCTGAACAACCAGATTGCTGCACTCAACAGGTTCATCTCCAAATCAACGGATAAGTACGTCCCCTTCTTTGACATCCTTAAGAGGGAAAAAAAGTTTAAATGGACCCCAAATGCAAGGTCTCATTCCAAGATCTCAAGACATATCCCAGACAAGCACCTTTCCTTTCCAAATCGAAAGAGTGCTAAAGACTAACTGTATATTTGGGCATATCTCAGCATGCCTTGAGTGCGGCACTTATGCAAGAAGAGGTAGGATTCAACTCCCCATCTACTACTTGAGAAAAAGACTCCTAGATGCAGAGATCAGATATTTGTCCATGGAAAAGCTCATATATTGCCTAGTTACTACCTCAAGGAAGCTACGGCCTTACTTCCAGGCCCACAAAATCAAGGTCCTCACTCAGTTCCTCTTAAGATAAGTTCTACAGAAGACGGATGCCTCAAGACAGTTGCTTAAATGGGCGATCAAACTCACGCAGTTTGATATTGAATATAAGCTAAGAATGGCTATCAAGAGCCAAACACTGGTAGATTTCATTGTCGAATTCACTAGTCCCTTGCAAAATGAGGTAGAAGTCCCTGAGACCCCATGGTAGGAGCTGTTTGTTGATGGATCATCTTGCAATTAGAGGGCCAGGATAGGAATGCTTCTTATTAATCCAGAAGGGCACAAGGTCTTCAGCACCTTGAGGTTCAATTTTCAAGCTACGAACAATGAAGCTAAATATGAAACCTTATTGGTAGGCTTACAATTGGCCAAAGAGGTGCACGCTGAGAGAATAAAAGTTCACAGCAATTCACAGTTAATTGTTTGCCAAATAAGAAGTGAATACCAAGCACGGGAGGAGACAATGAAGAGATATCTCTAGAAAGTTCATGAGCTATTAGGTTCCTTCTGACAGTTTGAGATTATTCAAATCCCACGAGCCCAAAGCGTGTACGTAGACGCTTTGGCTCACCTGTCTACCATCGACGATCCAGACCTCGTTGGAGCGGTCCCGATAGAACTCCTTCTGTCTCCAAGTATCGAATAAGGAGATGTCGTTATGGCAATCACCAAAATGCCTAACTCTTGGATGAACCAGATCATAGACTACCTACAGAATGAGAAGCTACCAGAAGATAGACTGAAGCACCAAGCCTGCGAGCCTGAGTTGCCATATATTGCATCTACAATAATGCACTCTATAAGAGGGGGTTTGCGACCCCACTTCTAAGATGCATAGATGACGAAGACTGCAGTACTGTCTTGGAAGAGATTCATTCGGGACATTACAAAAATCATGCTGGGGGACTTTCCTTGGCACAAAAAGCCCTTCGACAAGGATTTTACTGGCTGATGATGAAGTAGGATGCTATCGACCTTGTCAAGAGGTGCGACAAGTGCCAAAGATTCTCAAAAGTCCACCAGCCTATCTGAAGCAGATGATAAGTCTATGGCCATTTCCAATTTGGGGGATGGATTTGATTGGACCACTTCCTAAGGCATGCGAAAACTATAAATGTGCGGTAGTAGTGGTAGGCTACTTTACCAAATGGGCAGAGGCAAAAGAATTAGATGAAATCTTGTGTGCCAAGATCGAGAAGTTCGTTTGGAACAATATTATTTGCAGGTTCAAGGTCCATCAATAGATCACTACTAATAATGGAACCCAGTTCACTAGTGAGCAGTTTATCAAGTTCCACGAGGACCTCAAGATTGTCAAAAGTTTCACGGCTGTAGACTACCTGCAAGCCAATGGGCAAGTAGAAGCCGTCAACAAGGTCATCAAAAAGATCTTGAAAACCAAGTTAAAGGCTAGAAAGGCAGCTTGGGCGAATGAATTACAGTCAATAGTATGAGCCTATAGGACCACGCTTAACAGCTCCATAAGGGAAACCCCATTTTCTTTAGTATACGGATGTGAGGCAATGATCCCTTCAGAACTTGAGGTCACTACGCAAAGAAGAATCACCTTTAATCTAGAAGATAATGACCAGCTGCTCGCTACAAACCTAGATCTCCTGGAAGAAGCGAGAGAAAGGGCTAGCCTTAAAGCCACAGTCCATCAGCGACGAGTAGTGAGGTATTACAACCATAGAGTGTGAGCTCGAAAGTTCAAACCCGAAGATCTAATCTTACATCTCGTCCTCCCCGGAGCCCACAAACCTAGTGAAGGAACCTTAGGACCAAATTGGGAAGGTCCATATATCATCAAGACGATCGTGAGTGATGGAGCCTACCATCTAGCAGAATGAATGGAATAGAGTTCCCCTGCGCTTGGAATGCTGAGCACCTCTGTCGTTATTACCAATAAGTATCTCAGTGTTTCATAATTAATTCATTATACATATGAATGTGATTCTTTGAGTTTTCTTTTTGGAATAAGATTGGGAATTTTTATGATGAATTACATGCTATGAGAATGCATATGTTAAACTATTGTTCGAGCACGGGTGAAAAAGAATCGCAGCCAGTCATGTACTAACGTGATATGGACAGAAAGAGCTCAGCCTCTTCATAAAAATTGTACAAGTCATTTGTAAGGTCCATAACAAATACATTGAAAGTTCAATTAAAAAACCACTATTCAATAGGGATGGGGGCTCGGGGGCTAGGCCTTCAACGAGCTGTGAACCAAAAGCTGGGGGATTTGAAGCATCAAGCACAGGAGCAACATCGGTGGCTTGGGAATCACCCTCTCCCTGAGCTGCAATCTTTATAGATGAGACATGGGCTTCAGCACTTAGATTCTTCCTCGTAGCTTGAGCCTTCCAGCGAGCGACCCCCTTAATGGCCTAGGGGCCGAAGAAAGAGTAGTCCAGATCGGGATACTTTTGCCATACTGTGTAGAGGAACGACTCGAGAATAGCCCTCCTTGTCTCCGTGGCTATCTCTGCCACACGAGAAAGTATCTTAACCTTGGCCTTTGTCGCCTTCTTTTTAGCCAGCTGCAACTTTCCTCTTAGCATAGCCACCTCCTCAGCAGAGGCTTTAGCCTGCTGCTCTGTGGCCCTAATTTTCTCTTCAACAGTACTCATAACCCTATCCAGATGTTGTAGCTGTACTTGGACATCGTAGAGCTCCATTCTCGCCTTGGTGAGGTCGTTGGTTGAGAGACCGAAGTTTATCTCCATGTCATCGTGATGCTTCATCTCGTGAGACAGTGCAACCTCCAATTCATTTACCTTTCCCCGAAGCTCCTAAACCTTAGCTCGATGAGCCTTCATCTCATTCATGAGAGCTAATCTCTCTCTATCCCAGGCTTCGCACTTAGAAGTGAACTTCATCAGTGACAACATGCTCTGCCAAAATAGAGGACAATGTCAGATCCAATAATAAGTCAAATACTTAAGACGAATAAGGGTACATACCATAAGACCTTGCCAGGTGGCGTATCCAGTCAGATTCTTGAGGGGGAGGTCTTCACCATCGATCACTAGGACCTTACTGCCATTGCCCATGACTACGATGAAGTTATTGATGAGCGTCCAAGCGTGCGTCTCTATCTCAGAACTGAGCTCAGCTAGTGGTTTTGTAAAGTCAATTCCCAATGGATTCGGAAGGGTTCCCCCCTCCTGCTCCTGGGCAACCCTCCACCTCTTGTGGAGAGGGCCAAAAGAGGAGGAAGGATTAGCGGCACTGAGAACTTCTGCCCCTTTAGAGCGTGGTGAGGAGGTCAGATCCAGAAACAAGGCTTCAATAGCAGTGACTAGTTGTTCTGCAGCGGTTAGGGTTACTTCAGCCTCTATAGTAGTTAGGGCCTCGAGAATCGGCCCCGCACTAGGAGCCAAAAGCTGATGTATGGTAATATGGGGCGAAATGATAATGTGGCCCGAAGGATCATCGCCCTCGCTATCTGGAGAAGGCACTTGGAGAATCAAGTCCATAATCTTCTTGTAATCATCAAAGTTCACTGGTCGAACTTCCCTCAGCTGGCGGATTCCTATTTCGCTTGTCATAACAGTATTTAGTGGTGGGGCAGCTTATGGAAGTAAAGAGCATTCTTGCCAACCCTATAATCATTTCAGAAATCTGCCATCGAGGTGAATCGATCAAGAATGTCTAACTCTTCGGCCTTAAAAGCTAGCCACCTACTGGTACTGTCTACAAAATTAAACAAAAGGTTAGAATTCAGAACAACAGGCTAGATTCCAAAGCAAATACTAGAGAATATACAAACAAGCGAGTTCATTCAGACCCAGCCCACCTACCCAGAATGAGAATGAAGTCAAAATTCTTGAGGTATTTCAACGAAGGGCACAAGACGTAGAACTAATGAGTCTTATAGTGTCCCATATTGGATTTTCCCTTCACACCTCCCTAAGGGAGGATTTCCTTATGAGGCGTCTACCTTGCTGAAAGATAATAGAGCCTGTCCTCTGAATTTGCACACCTAAGGTCATATAGGTAGTAGAGGGTTTCGGGCAAAGGTGGGGGAAGGCCGTTGACCTTATGGATAAGAGTCAACGAAATTAAGGCAATATACGAATTTGGTGTTAATTGAAAAGGGCAAAGCTTTACTTTATTCAAAAATTCAACAATGAAAGGCTAAATGGGGAATTTCAGCCCTGCAGCAAGATATGGGATACCGACAGCTATGAAGCCACAAGGGGATGAGTGGCGTGATCGTCAGAAGCGGGAACTATGACACTGCACCCCTTGGGAATACAGTTTGATTCAATGACCGAGGTGACATCTTGAAGTTGCATGGTTGATTTGTGATGCTTGAACACGTAGCGATTGGGGCGCTGGCCGAATGTCGTCCTCTAACCCTCTCTCAAGTGTGGGGGCGGGTTTGAGATGACTTCCCTCCTGCTCGATGTCACGACCTCAGCTTGCCGAGCATTTCTCTTGTCTGGGGATGAATTTGATTCGTTATCCTCACTCCTAATTAGGTGGCGGCGATGCACATGACCTGCTCCCATCTACAAAAGGAAAAAGGAAATAAAAAGTTTGATTAGTTCGCCGAAAGTGAACTATACCAAAACTCTACTACAGACCCCCTACTCCATAGGCCATGCACACCCTATACCGCCACATCAATGAATCTAGACTCCAGTAGATGGAAAATATGCTTCGAAAGGGGAAATAAAGCAATAAGAAACCCAAACACACATGGGGTGTTCTAGAACATGCCAGTGACATGACTACCCTACTCTAATTTGAGACTGGGCATTCGAACCACCTCTATTCCCTGGTATTACCAATTTCCTAACTAATCGGACAATATGAAACGCCTAATCTCCTACTAAGGAAGAACAGTGCATGAAACGCAGAGTTAAGGGGAACGTACCATAATTGCTGGAGATAGAAAGTTCGAAAGAAATAGGAAATAGTTGTAGGAACAAGAAGAATGCAGCAAAAACTGGTGGCAAAGGAATAGTGATAACGGTCGGAGAGACGGATGGGGTGAGAATGTCAGAAGACTGAAACTTTTTTGAAAATGACTAAGTGAGAGGGAGAAGGAAGACTCTCTCAGATTAAAAGGGTGGACATAACCCTGCCATTGGATCGGAGGATATGACAATGACCCACAATCTGATGGTCTAGAAAAATTAGCGGCTAATGAATGATGGTATAGTATATGTGCACCAAAAGCTGAAAACTATAATTGCCTGCGTCGTTGGGAAACGAAAAGCCGCACATGCAGGACAAACAAGAAAATGAAGCGGTCCATTGGAATCACGCATCATGGAATACTGGGGCCAAACACACATCTTGTATCCAAGTAATACGTTATAAGACATAGAATTCTTGCACAGGTTGGGGGGGCTAAACACACATCTCGCATCCAAGTAATGCGTTAAAAAATGTAGAATTCTTACGCGAGCCACGTCTAAGTAATGTGCTTGCCCCGCACAGAATTCTTGCACAAAACAACCTTGTGTCCAAGTAGTGCATTATAAGACGTAGAATTCTTGTGTAGGTCAGGGGCTAAACACACATCTTGTGTCCAAGTAATGCGTTAAAAAACATAAAATTCTTGTATGAGCCGCGTCCAAGTAATGTGCTTGCCCTGCACAGAATTCTTACGCGGATCGACCTTGCATCCAAATAATGTGCTGGCCACACAAAATTCTTGCGCAAGTCAAGGGCAAAATGAAGATCTTGCATCCAAGTAATGCGCTAATCATGCGTAGAATTCTTGCGTGAGTCATGTCCAAGTAATGTGCTAGCCCTGCACAGAATTCTTGCATGGACGAGCTCAAGACCTTATGTCCAAGTAATGCACTAATCACATGTAGAATTCTTGCATGAGCCAGCATAACCGATTGGCAATATGACACATATCCTTTAAATGGAATTTTATTGATTAAAGCCAATTGGCTTGAATTTTTTATGGCAAGGGGTAATTATCTTGTTATATACTTTGCACAACAATTGTTCAATGATAACTTTGTAGATGTGAATCACGTTGCCAACAACAACTAATTCCAAGATCTATACAAAACTTCTTGAAAGCCAGGAAGAGAAGCTGTGTGAGGAAGTTATGTGCAACAAACTATCCATGTCTCCAAAACCTCTGCACAAACAATTCACATCCTAAGAAGACTTCTCTGGAAGCCAAACCATCAAGGGGAAGTACCCGATCAGGGCATCCATCAAATAACCCCACAAGGAAGGGAAATCTCACAAGCCTTTATAAACTCACCCGGGTTCATCAAATGGTCCAAGAGACATTCAACTACTCCAAATAGAACGACCCATGAGCAATGAAGGTTGCCACATTGATGGCAGAGATAATACGCAATAGAAAAAACATGACAAGAAGCATGGGGAATGAAAGTCTGAAAAGACGTAAATGGTAATACTCTAAACTGAATCATCCTGCAAATGCCAAACAAAGTCTTTGACCACTTATTTGTAACTCCCAGCCCGCAAAACGAGCTGAAAGTTGTGGGGCTTATGTTATATGAATTTCCCGAAAACGTGTTTTGGATCGATTAATGTCTGTTTGGGGCTCAGTTGGTCTGGTAGAAGCCCAAGCTAGAATCAGATGTCACCAAGCGAGAGCCAAGGATCATCAAGGACAAGCTAGAGACATCTCGCATTCCCTCAAGCAGAAGAACACATCTTGCTGAGGGATCCCCTAACCCCTCAACGAGAGGCCCATGGCCCTCAGAGGGGGTGATAAGACGCAGGCAACAAGGTCAGTTAGAACTATCATCTCACTCAGCTCCCAGCTCGTCCACTTACAACAGCAGCCTGTACGGAGCCCAGTCAGCAACCCGATGCACCCATTCCTTGTTGACAGCTCAACCTCCAAACTTACACATCAGCCCCCGAAAATCTGACAATGATTTGCCCAGCATTAACTATTCGGCACCAAGCATTAAATGTTTGGAACGACGGAAGTAATCATTTCACAATTTACAAAATTATGCTTATAACCCTTCTCCTTTCTATATATAGGAGGAGGAGGCCACCATGTAGAGGAGAGGAAAAAATACATGCAGAAACTTTGCCAAAATAGGGAGTGAAAACTGTTCATTGAGAGGAGATTCCATTGTTGTATGCACACTCTGTATAATTAACCTCCCGGAGAGATATAAAATATCAACGTGGACGTAGGGGCCAAACTGGCTTTAGCCAAACCACGATAAACTCCTAGTGTCGCTGTCTCTTCTTCTTTCTCGCTATCTTCCTTTTACTTTTTCTACCATATCAAGCTTGCAGTCAAGGGTAACACTGAACTCAATTAGTTGACCAAATTTTGATGTCAACAGTATGTGATTATGATTCAAGAGATTCAACATTAGTTTTAAGATTTATTTTTATTTCAATAGGATCTCTTGTAAATAAATTCAATTGATCTTTAATCCAAATATTTTTAACTAAATCATGAGGTAGAAAAACTATTTGAAGAAAACAAAATTTTACAAAACTATTTTTCACTTCATACATCAATTTATGTCTTTAAAATCTA
>JANHAO010005089.1:0-23133 GCA_026873985.1 Saraca asoca | reverse complement strand
AAGATTAAGTGGAGTAGACTTGAATTGTGGTTTCAATTCAAGTTAAACCACTTTAAAAGATCTGTGTTCAATTCTTTTCTTTTTTTCTACACAATCTTTATTTCTACAGCTTATTCTTTATCTTTATTTCTCATCCAATTGCTGCTTATCACATCTCTACATATAAAATTAATTGAATTTGATTTTGATACTGGTGTATATAAATCTCCAACAAGATAAGGGCAAGATCCATTCTTTTTTTGTAATTTCTAACTATTTTATTTAGGATCAACACATCCCAAACATGCACTTGTATGGATTCAGCTTTATTTGATATTTCCTCAAAATTTGGCATATCTCCCCCAGATTGCAAACATGGTTAGTAACTTATCTAGACTTTACCAACATGTCATCTACATAAACCTTTATTGTCTTCTCAATCTATTCCTTAAACATCATATTCACCAACTGTTGGTAGGTTGCTTCTACATTCTTCAGTCCAAAGGGCATTATCTTGTAATAATACAGTCCGTAGTCAGTGGTAAATGAGGTGTCTTTCATCTTATAGGTTTATAAGGATCTAATTGTACCCCTAGTAGGCATCCATGAAGCTAAGAAGTGAGTGACCAGTAGTTGCATCCATAAGCTAATCAATCCTTGGTAGGGGGACGCTATCCTTTGGACATGCCTTATTGAGGTCTGTAAAATAAATGCAAATTCTCCATTTCCCATTTTTCTTTTTACAAGCACAGGATTGGCCACCCAAGTTAGGTAATAGGCTTCTTAGATGAACTTATTAGCTAAAAGCTTATCCACTTCTTCCTTGAGACCAATGTATCATTCAGCAATCATTGGCCTCCTCTTCTGGTGGATTGGCTTGTGATAAGAGTCGATGTTGAGCCTATGTGACATGATTTCAGGATCAATTCCCGCCATATCCTCATGGTTCCAAGCGAAAATGTCCATGTTTGCTTTAAGGAATTTGGTTAGCTAGGTTTTTACATCTGGCGACAAGTTTTTTCTCAGCTTGAGGCATCTCTTAACATCTGTCTCACTGACCTGTACATCTTTGAGCTCTTCTATTAGACCAGCTGCTCTGTCTGCATCTACCTCATAGGGGTTAAGGTTGTGGTTGACCTTTGTTATGCTTATAGCTTGTGATTGGGGTTAAGGTTGTGGTTGACCTTTGTTGTGCTTATAGCTTGTGATTCTTTGTCAGAAACCACATTAACCTTCTTTCTTCTCACCTTCAGCTTAAATGTGTCTTTATAGCAACGTCGGGCTATGTGTTACTCACCTTACACACATTTGATTCTATTGGGGGTCGTGAACTTGATAGTAAGTGTCCTAGTTAATGTGATCATGTCCAAGTCATTCATTATAGGTTGCCCCAGTACCACATTGTATGCTAAGAGATAGTTGACAATAAGAAAATCTACCAATACAGTGGCTTCACGTCCTGAACCCCCAAGAGTGATAAGAAGCCTGATTTGCCCTACTGGTACTATTGCATCTCCTATAAAGCCATAAAAGGGCTTCGAGGAAGGTCTCAATTGACCTACGCTACAACCCATCTACTCAAAACATCCATTATACATGACATTCATCGAGTTGCCTTTATCGATCATAATTCTTCATACCTCAGTGTTTCCAATTCTAGCTCAAATAACCAGTGCGTCATTATAGGGAGAATGTACACCTTGCGCATCTTCATCTATGAAGGTGATGCTGTCTGAGGTTGTTCTTGCATTCTTAGGGGGACCATCAAATTCATTGTGTCCAGTAAACAAGAAGTGATTTGCTTCTTACATATAGCATTCGTGTGACATGTTTAAAGTATCTGTAATGTGAGGCCCATCGTGAAAGGTAAATATAATTCTTATTAAAGGTGTCTCCTCCCACTCAAGAGTCCATTGGCATTACTACTATGTTGGTCGCTAGTGCTCCTGAGGTCACTGTTCCATAGGTCACACCACATAATCTCTTAAATGACTTCTTTTAATTAGGTCCTCAATTGCATCCTTGAGTGCCCTACATTTCAAAGTGTTGTGCCTAATTTCATCATGATAAGCATAATACTTGTTCTTGTTTCTGAACTAGTCAGAAGTCCTTATGGGGTTGGGCTTCTTAAAATCATCTTTATCCTTTTCTATCGCAAAATTCCTTTCCTAAATATTTGATAAGACGCTATAGCTATCATGACGACCTTTACTCTAAGATCGCTCATTCTTGGCCTTCTTTATGACCTGATTTTTAAGGTCATCATCTTGACTCTCCTTACTATTCCCTATATTATTCCACTTTTTACTCTGGTTGGAGCTATTAGCCTCATCCTTAGACTTTTTAGGACCAAAGGTTTCCTCCCATCTAATCTTTTTGGTAGCTTGTTCATAGAATTCACCTAGGTCCTTTACCAGAGACTTGTATATGCTCTCATATAGCTTCCCATCTTTGTGGAGTTCCATAGAGATCGCTATTAAGATGCTTTCATCTGATGGATTCTCTACATTATGACCTTATGTCTGAATTGGGCAATGTAGTCTTTCAGTGATTCGTTCTTTCACTGAAAGACTGTCACGAGGTGGTGGGGTGGTACGAGTTGCCTTCTTAGTCCCTTGTACTGATTGATGAATCTCCTTTGGCATTCTTCTTAATTGTCAATGCTATGAGCTTTGAGATTTCTGAACCATGTTCAAGGTCCATCTCCTAAAGTGGCTGGGAAGACACGATAGTTGACTAAAGGATTGGTTATCTGAAGATTCATTTGTACGTTGAATGCATCTAGGTAGTTGTATGGGTCACTATCCCATCCCCATTGTATAGTGGGATAGTGGAAACTTTAAGCCTATGAAGGAGAAGCTCTTTCTTAATCTCCTAGTGAATAATGTCATCCCTTCATAATGATCTCGATGGTCCTAAGTCTGAGGGGGTTTTTCCAACTGTTCTACCTTTGAAATAATTCCTTTACCATATGGTCTTGAGCCTTAGACTGTTGGCTAAAAAATGATTGGCTCTTCTTTTTGTCATCGAAATGTCGATTTGAGGTCCTGTGCTTCCTCTGTTTATGACACAACAAGCTTTGATTTGAGAAATGTCTCTAACTGGTCTTGTTTGAGCCTTGAGCTTGACGTGAACTCCCACATCATTAATGATCTCCTTCATTCTCCTTACGAGCTTAATGGACCTCCAACCTTAGCTATGAGTTAGTAGAACGAGCTAAATAGGTGTGTCGAAGTACTTCTCTAGTTGGTTTCTCTTCCTGAGCTCCTTCCCTTGTCTATTGGAGAGCTTCTTTTTGCACAACGCCCTCAACCTGCTTTTGTAAGCATTAGGCTTATGCTTGAGTCAATGCCCTAATCGCTTTAGCCAACTCTCCTATCGTTTTCTTTAGTGCCTCATGATGTTGATGCCATACTTGTATTCCATCAATAATATCAGGTTGGTGTGAGGCCATTAGAGGCATGTCAGTGGCAACACCTATGGCGGGGATAGCAGAAGTGCCTACCACGAAAAGGACTGGATCTTTCTATTGTTCCATATAACCATTAGCTTGGTTAACTACAACATCTAAACTTATGGCAGTCCTTCCTCTAACCATCAAAACAAGTTAAGGGGAAAGCAATTTGGGCCCTTCTTTTAGTGCCAAGATGTTGATAGTTGAATTTGGCCAACCTAAGTCCAAAACCCTGAACTGTCAATTGAATATAAATCAAGAGAGAAAGAGAGAGAGAGAGAGATAGAATAAGGAGACACTAGAAGTTTTTAACATGGTTTAGCTAAAATTAGTTTGACTCTTACGTCCACAGCTTTTATTACTCTTTTGCTAAGTGTTTTGTATCTGATGATTGATTTGTCATGTATAATGATTTCATCCCCTTTTATAATGGTTGGGGGGTTACATTTTGAATGTAAATCAATAACAGATAAGTATTATGACTTGATTAAGATTATATAATAGATAATAATGGGTTCCTATAAAAATAGGGAGCTAAATAGATTTCCTTGGACTATTGGTTGTGGATGCGTATTTTGATCTGCAAGCTGAGCCTTGTTCTCAATGACCTAAGGTGGCTACTTTAACTAGCGACCTTCGCTCGTATTTAGCGACCTGATGTCTTGGTCTAATGACCTTAATCTTGGGTGAGCTAAGCTCTTATTAGTTGAGTCTGTCCATTGGGCTTTTACCAGCCCATTTATGCGACTCCAAAAATATCCATAACAATTTCAAAAATAGATCAATTAGAAAATCAATTTTTAGATAATCAACAAATTAATAAAATGCATGGAAATTATATAGGATACACCTGAAAACAAGGACAAAAGTTAAATCAAAATTACTATACTCAAAATTTTTATTCAAGACCCAAACATCTAGATATTCAGTATGAAGAAAGAAATCAATTTTGGGAAAATTCTAATGATGGACATAGAGTTTATGAATGAATATAGATGGAAAAAGTAAATATAAAATTATCAATACATTAAAAAATATTACTATAGCTGCAACAGCATACAAAATTCAAGGAAATGATGAAGCATAAACTGCTAATCTAATTATAACAGGATTGTTTGGTCAACTAAAAGGATGGTAGGATTATTATGTAATAGATTATGAAAAAAACTCAACTTTACCAAAGAGTCAAACCTAAAATAGTAAATGGACAAATGATTCAAACAACTAACATAGTCAATACTTTAATAGAAGCAATAACAAAACAATTTATAGGAAACCCCTTTCAAATTCAAAATAGAGCCTCTAAAGCCTTGTTAAACTATAAGTGTCTAACCTTAATAGGCTTTAGATGGTATAAAGATGTATTTTTGTCAAGAATCTTTATTAGACTAGACTATAATTTGGCTTATTGGAAAGAAAAGTTTATAGCTGGACTTCTAAATCAATTTGTTGAAAAAGTAAGAAATAATTTAAGACAAGAATTCAAAGGAAATATACCTTGGATCGAATTGACATATGGTTAATTAATCAATACCATAAATCAAGAAGGATTAGCCTTATGTACGGATTTAAAACTAAAAGCCAAAATAAAAAATGAAAATAAGATCAATAAAAAGGAACTAAGAACATTTTGTTAATAATATGGCTATGAATCAATATAAGAAGCTCCTTCTATAAAAAGAAAATTGAAATTAAAAGCCAACCCTCAAAAACATTTAGTTACAAAAATAATCCCATAAGGCAAGAAAATTCTAAAGAAAATAAGAGAACTACTAAGAATCTCAAAAATAGAGAAACAGTAATATATCATAAATGTGGTCAATTTGGTCATTACAGTAGAAATCGCAAAATGAAACAAAAGATCAATAACTTAAGTGTTAGTGATGAATAAAAATTTCAATTACAAGAACTTTTATTAAATTCAATATTTGAGTCTAAAGAGTCTTAGAGGAAGAAGAACAAATGTATCAAATCAAGAAGATCCTAATTTAGAAGAAGAGGAGGAAATTCGAAAAAACAATTGTTTACAGAACTGTGGAGAAATATGTCCAAGCTTTTTAGCAACTTCTCTAATCTTTTCAAAAGATTTTAATTAAGCTAATCATATATACTTATGATTTATTAAGCATGCATAATCATATTTCAAATTCTATAAATATATGCTACGAGAATACCATTTTCAAAAGACATTTGCATTCCTTTTAAGAAAAGATGATAAAGAAATGATCTTCCTTTTCTCCTTCTCCCAAGAGAACCACAATAGATTATGCTATGAAACCACCCACTTCAATAATCGCTTCCAATACCTCAATAGTCAGACCCTCAATAGGATCCACTATTTTACCAACTCAAAATAGATTTGTTACTCTTTGATTAATACCAGCCTCTCACAAAAATTACCTTGAAGCGGCTATATCCTCAACAAACCCTTCTACACCTTCACTTTTTTCAAGACTTGTATATGTTCAAAACTCAAGATATGTTTTCAAAGACAGTAAAATTCTAATAACAATCATAGAAGACCTTTAGAAGGCCTCAACACTATACGAGACTGCTCAAAAGGTTTTACCCAAAAAATGGAAATATATTCTAGATGATTTAAAAAAATTTAGAGAATTTTATAAGCTAATTCTATTGCAAACGGGAACAATAGAATTAGAAAATAAAACAAATCCTGCTGTCCAAACAAAATTGCCTTTTCAACAATCAAAATTATACAAATTCTTAGTCATCATGATTGGAGACTATCATCTCCTTCCACTCATAGAAGATTTCAAGTTTACTTTTAACCAAAAAGCTTTAATTATGAGGATTATAAACAAGCCTGATACTACATTTTGTTTTACAATAATTATGCTCATTCTTAGTTCATTGAATTTACTTCAGCATATTCAAAAATTGTACTAGCCTAGTTTGCTAAATGCTTCAAGATTTGTGTTCCCATACCTTAAATATTTGATATCAAAATTCAAGAAAGCTTTGATTTATTCTCTTAAAAAATTAATCAAAAATTAGACAAACTTCTATTTTTCTGTGTAAATTTCAAAATTGCTTGGATTTTGTGTTAGGATTACACTTTTATTAAAAAAATATTATGATCCTTGTCCCTTAAGTCTTACAAGAAAATTTAAAGTTAAATGGTGGAATAAGTTCAAAATGGAATTTGCTGATTCTTCAACAGTTACTAGATATTTCAAAATTAATCTTCAACTAGTAGCCTTATCTCAAGATCAAAGTAATTTCCTTATGTCAAGAAGCAAATTTTTAGCTCAAATAGCTGGAACATCTTCAAAGCAAGAATTCAAGAAAAAACTTTTAGAAACACTATTTTAGATAGATAATGATGAAGAAGAAGGAGGAAGCTCTTTTAATAATGAGATATAATCAGCTTGTCAAACTTAAGAGAAAGAAGATGATTGCTATGGGATAAACCCCATTCAGTTTGATTAGACTTAAAAGTTTCTCAAGACCAGAAAGTTAAATTCAATATTGTTTCAAGTCCGAAAAAAAAAATAACAATCAAAACAACTGTCAATTCTTTCCAAGATTTTCAAAATTTTCTACAAAGGTGGATCCAACCTTATCAAAAATAGAATCCAAGAATGCGATCAAGTCTGGATATCAAGCAAATTCAATAAAATTTGAAGTCCAAAAGTAAATTCAAGAGTACTTTGAAATTTGAAGATTCTTCAACAAAATTCAATAAAATTTTAGAGTCCAAAGGTCATTAAGCATCTATAAATAGATCTAAGATCAAGATATAAGGCGTGGCCTATTTTTATCTTCTAAGCTTGTAATATACAAAAGCCTTGTAATAGTTATGCCTCTTGTACTCTTATCTCTTTCTCAAAATTTGTAAATTTCTTTTCAATTATCAAAATTTTGTATCAAAGTTTAAGCATCAATAATATTCTATAAGTTTTTCCAAACTACTATGTTATTACTACTTAAAGATTCATATCATGATTTTCACTACTGTGTTGTTACTCTACTCAATTATTTTTAATATATATGCATTATTTCCAACTGTTTTCAATATATAAGCATTATTTTTCATAATCAAGGGATCGATCCAGAAACCCTTATATTTTTACTTATTTGATAATTATATAATTGATATAATTACATTCATGTTATTTATAAGGGAATACTACACTTTTTTTTAATTTGATAAAATTTATATTAATATTTTACATTAGTTAAATTTATTATTTGAATTTTTTTATCATTCTAAATTTTTTTAATATATTAAGACTTAGGTGAATTTATTTATAAATTAGTTTGTTTAAAAGTTTAAATTAACTTTTTTATGTTGAAAAATTTAATTATTTAATTAATAAAGTTCATGTATTGTTATAATTAATATGTTATCTACAAAAAAATATACATTTCAAATTTTTTTATGAAATTTTAAAAATATTTTAAATTAAAATTATGATAAGTACTTAAAAATGATATAAATTTTTAAAAAGAGGACAATGAAATATCAAATTTAATATTTGATATATAAATATAATGTGAGAATTTAAATAGTAAGAATTTTTAAATAAATATTAACTATCAAATCAAAATTAGATGTTATTAATTATATGATCATAAGTATTTTTTTCTAGGTAAGTATAATTATTTACTTATATATGGATTATTTAATAAGAAAGAAGATATTTTAAATTAAGAGAAGATAATTAAAAAAAAAGAAAATAAATAAAAACAAAACTAAAATTTCTTTTTACTCTGGGTAAATGCTTCTCACTACATAACAAATTTTGAACAAGGGTGGGTATTATAAATATTATAATATTATAAGATAAGCCACTTCCTATGCAGCGTCGAGTATTGAATATTTGACCACGTGGCAGCGCGATAGGAGTGAGATTTCTTTTTCTCGAGACGCGCATCTATTGAGCTATTGTGTTGCTTTATTTATGAATTAGTCCCAAATTGCAAATGCCATAGTGCCCATGACGTTAGCTGGGCTCAGTCGGCAAATGATAATGGGAATTTCATCAGCCTCTTGCATCAAAACTATTGTTATTATTTTTATTTTTCTTTTTTATATACCATATATTCAAGCTTACATACAATACAATTGAGGAAAAGTCTATTGTTTATTGACTTAGGGTTTCAAGTGGTTGATTGTATCCTCGAAGAAAATTGCTAGAAACCCGTCAGCATATTCATCAAGAGTAGGGATCATATTTCCTTAGGTTACTAAAATCCTCACGCCTTTATGCCAAACTAGTTCAATATTTACATCACTTATCCAGTGTCATTAATTTTTCTAACATTCTATGGGGATATTGAAGATGGCATCATGATCAAGTATATCAGCCATTGCAATGATAAGCACGGATTACATGAGGATGGACCATTTTAATGGATCAAATTATGCCTGCTGGAAGGATAAGATGATGTTTCTCCTCACCACTGTGAAGAACATGTACATTCTTGACCCATAGTTGCCACCAATACCAGATGCTTAATCAAATGAAATAGCAAAAATCACAAATGCTTAAATGAAGTGATTTAAAGGATTATAGAGTAACACAAGATCAAAGAAAGAAAAGATGATTAAATGTATCAAGGACAAGTGCCCATGCATGATTGAGAAAACATAAGTATCAAAAAGTGATATAGATATGCAAGGAAGCTAGTCAATTGAAATAGAACCCATAGTTGAATTAGGCTATGTTGACGGTGGATTTCGGTTTGGTCCCAAATCCAACTAACTAGAAGAGTTCTAAGGACTCAAACTGCAATCTGGTTGAGCAGGCGAATGATGGAGAGGAAGAACGGCAAGAATGGAAAAGGATTTTTAATGTGGTTCGGCTAAAACTGGGCAGCACCGGTCCCTACATCCATGATAGCTTTTATTAATTTTAGAGAAATTTCTACAGAGTTTCGATATATCTTTCAGACTTAGCTTATAATGATCTTCCCCTTTTTATTTATAGAGGTTGGGAGGTTACAAATGTAATTACACAATTTGTATTTCTGTTACATCAAGTAATAAATGTACAAGATAGCTTAAATTACTGCAAAATAGCTTCTATAAGCTAATGGTTGACTTTTGTAGATTACTTTTTGTAGGTGGGCCCTACACACTGTTTCTTATAGACTGTTCCCATGAATCTTGGTCTGAGGGTCCCTGCTAAAGGTTTACCCTCGATGAGCCCTCTGATGGGTAAGGTGTCATGTTTGTGAGCTGGGACTCAGTTTGAAGTTACTGCTAGCCTTCAGTCAGTGAGAACTCGTGAGCTTGTTCTTTGCGATGCGAGCTTACGTATAGTCAGTTATTGGCTATACGAGTTGGGACTTGTCCCTACCTCGCTCTGTACTTGTGAGTGATTTTAGCTCTTCTCTCATTTAGACTTATCTGTTGCTGGGCCTTTGCCAGCCCATCTTATGCGGTACCAGAAAATACCTATAACATTAGCTCCTAACTCTTAGCTCACTTTGTGGGTTGGGAGTTACAATTTTGCTGGCAAAGGGCTTCATTTATGGATTATTGTGCAGTTAAAGTCTTTGGTTAGCCTATCGTTTCATCTGCTCCAGGCCATACCTCTTACTGTAAGTGCTTTACAGCCATTGGCGAGTTAGCCTTGTTCTTTTTCAAGGAATTTAATGAAAGTGGTTGGATATTTTCTAAACTCTTCGGTGAGACCAGGCTGGTCTATTTAAAGCATGAGAAGTTTTTCTTCCTTCTTCACTAAGTGATCTGATGGGTGCCTTAGATAAGCCTCCCATATTTCTGATGGTGTGCCTTTCTAGTAAGGCGTGTATGATTTGCTACATAGGAAGCCTTTATGGGCAATCCTTCTTCGAGGATTTTGAAAGATCTTGCATAGATCTTGGATTATTTTCTCACGGTATACCATGGGGTTTCACCTTTCTAACCATGTTTGTTGGTTTTTTTTTTTTGAATTTTTAGTGCCAGATGGAGAATTGGAAAGGAGCTTTGAACTAAGGAGGGTGGTCAGAAGAAGATTAAGGAGCAAACGTGCTTGCCAGTCCTACTGTTGGTGTTGACTAGAGTTCATCTCCATGAAGCTAGTCTTCTTTCTGGAATGTAATAGCCATAGGCTTTTTCTGTTTTGATTTGTATTTTGATCCTTTCTGACGTAAATTTACCTTGTTGAATAAGGCTTTTAATGAATGAACTTTTCTTCATATTTCTTGTCTACTGTGTTTGAATATTCTGCATATTGCAAATGATGATACGAATTCCTGTAAATCACAGTAAAATGAAATATTTAAGTAACCAATCAATCATATTTGTTTATAAATCTGGGCACCAAGATGCCTTAGTGATAGTAATGTATAGGTAGGTCGCATGTGAACTATGCCTAGTAGAAAGTCGCATGAGAGCTACGAGCATTAAGTTGCATGAGGGTTATGAGAATTAGGTCACATGAGAGTTGTGAGAATTAAGTCACATGAGAGTTGTGAGCATTAGGTCACATAAGAGCTACGCTTCATGAGCTGTGCCACAGTAATCTTGTTACTCAATGGGCGTTATAAGTTTGACTTTGCTAGCAATCTTATTGCTCAATGGGATAGCAATCTCATTGCTTAGTAGGACAACAATCTCGTTGCTCTGTCTTGCAGCAGTCTCGCTACTCAATGGAACAGCAATCTTGTTGCTCAGATCCACAACAATTTTGTTGCTTAATGAAACAGCAATCCTGTTACTCAGTTCTATAGCAATCTTGTTGCTTAGGTAGGATATTAGTTTATTCTTAGCACCTTCACATTTCAACTGACGAGTTGGAGATGAACTTAGCATACAAGGTGCCTCAGCTAAAAAGCTGGCAATGAAATTGAGCTTGACTTTGTTAACACAAAATAACTTTCTTCTTATATAACATTTTGTTGAAAATTAGCAAACAAAGATTTGAAGGGCTTTATTAGCCTCAGAGCATTATTCTAGCATTAAAATATGGTCTTAAAAGGCTCTATTTGCAATTAGTGATTTGTTGGGGCTGCCAAGGTTGCTACTAGAAGGGTTGGATTACATATTCTTGCAAGCGACTTTTCTTGATGAGGTCTTTTATGGCATCCTCGAGTGCCCAACATTTCGAGGTGTTTTGCTTAATCTTGTTGTGATAAACGTAGAATCTACTCGTGTCTCTGAACTTACTGGGGACCCTCAAGGATTTAGGTTTCCCAAAATCTTCCTTGTTTCTTTCTGTAGTGAAGATCCTATCTTGGGTGTCAGATAGGATGTTATAGCTTTTATGGCAATCCCAATGCTGAGGTCACTTGGTCCTCACTTTCTTCATGAGCTGGATATTAGGGTTAGTTTTCTGACTCTTATTGGCCCTCTTCTTGCTTTGAGTGGTGCTATTTTCCTCATTTTCTTGCTTAGACTCTTTTGTGCCAAAATTTCATCCCACTTGATTTGTTTGGTAGCTTGATCATAAAATTTGGCTAGATCTCTAGCCAGGACTTGTATAGGCTTTTATATAGCTTTTCATCCTTATGGAGTCCCACTAAGATAGTCGTTAAAATATTTTCCTCTGACGAATTTTTCATGGTGTTGGCCTCGTGCTTGAATCAAATTATGTAATCTTTCAACGATTCATGCTTATGCTGAAAGATCATTATAAGATGGCAAGGAGGTGCGAGCTGCTTTTTCAAAGCATGGTATTGATTAATGAATTTTCTTTAACACTCTTTCCAGCTAGTAACACTGTGAGCTAGGAGGCTTCTGAACCATGCTTGAGGAATGCCTCCTAATGTAGCTAGGAAGACATGACATTTCACTAAAGGATCAGTTGTCTGAAGGTCCATCTAGACATTGAATGCATCTAGGTGGTCATATGGATTGTTATTCCTATCTTACAGTGAAATTGTGAGGACTTTAAGTTTGTGAGGGAAGAGGCTGTGCTTCAATTTCTTTAGAGAATGGTGAGCTACCCTCATCGTGAGCTTGATCATCCTGAGCTCGAGGATGCTCTTCAAGTTGTTTTAAGCTCTCAAACAATTCTTTTATTTCCGACTCACGGGAGAAGTGACTTGAAGTATCTCCTTATTCAGACCTATTTGAGCTCTCAGCTTGATGCGAGCCCTAGGGTCATTGACTATCATGATTCTCGCATGTTTGGTAAGCTCCTAATCTTGCTTGCTGATTGGTGGAGTGAGCTGAGTCTTCCTTCTAGGCTCTTTCACATAGTTGATGAAGTTGCACTGTGATCTTAGCTTACTTTTGCCCACCCAGAACTTGTGCTTGCATTAATACTTTAACCGTATCCGCTAACTCTCTTATTGTGTTCTCAAATGTTTGCTAGAGTTAGTGACCTGTCTGCACCTTATCTATTCTAAGAGCTATAGTGGGCTAGCAGTGAGTTTCAGGATGTGTGCCAATGGCGATGCGAGCAATGGGAGCACTTGCCGACTGATCAACTAGAGTGTTTGAGCTTTTGGGGGTTCTTCCTCCTCTAGCCATTGTAGCTAAAAAGACGATCAACTAAAATACAAATAAGTCCCTACAGACAGTGCCAAAATGTTGATGGTGGATTTCGATTTAGTCCCAAATCTAGCCAAGCAAAAGAGTTCTAAGAACTTAAGCTGCAATCCGATTGAGTAGGTAAAGGATGGAGAGGAAGAACGACAAGAATAGAGAAGGATTTTTAACGTGGTTTAGCTAAAATCGGGTAGCACCAGTCCTTATGTCCACGATAGCTTTTATTAATTCTGGAGAAATTTCTATAGAATTTCGATATATCTTTCAGACTTAGCTTACAATAATCTTCCCCTTTTTATTTATAGAAGTTGGGAGATTACAAATGTAATTACACAATTTGTATTTCTGTTACATCAAGTAATAAATGTACAAGATATGCTGCTTCTTGCAGACTGGCCCCATAAATCTTGGTCTGAGGGTCCTTACTTCAGGTTTACCCTTGATGAGCCCTCTGGTAGGCAAGGTATCACATTCACAAGCTGGGACTCAGTATGGAGTTACTACTGGCCTTTGGTCAACGAGATCAAACTCGTGAGCTCACTCTTTGTGATGTGAGCTTGCGTACAATGAGTTATTGGCTATGCGAGTTGTTGGCTATGTGACCTGGGACTTGTCCTTTAGTAAGCTAGGGCTTCTACCTTGTTCTATGCTCATGAGCGATTTTACCTTTTCTTTCATTTGGACTTATTTGTTACTAGACCTTTGCCAGCCCATCTCATGCAGTACCAAAAAATACCTATAACAGGCCAAAAGTGTGATTTTTTTTGAAGTCATGTCAACTATTCAAAATGATTAGAGGATGGGCAATGTACAATTCCTTAATTTTTCTATTTATTTATTTATTTAATTCTTAATAATATATAGCATATGGATTAGTTAAGTTATCCTCATGAGTTACTTAAATTATTTTCTAATTTGGTGATACAAAATGAGATGCACTTTATATAGAATTATATGATATGTCATATGATTTATAAATTCTAGTTGAGGCTATTTGAAAACAATTAATTAGATGTGATGGAATAATTTAGATATAACTTGTTATTTTTCATAAATAGAAGGACAATTTATAGATTAGAAATATGTGCATAGTTAAATTCTCACATATTATAAGCGGTTCAAAACCTTTATATAAAAATACAAACAAAAGCTTATTTGAAAACTCATAAAGAATGGAAAGATATGTTTATTCATATAAAAAAAGACATGTTGGTTTATATCAAAATGATATGTTGGTTTACATCCAAGAGATATAATGGTTTCTATCTAAAAGATATATTGGTTTATTTCAAGAGGCACATTGGTTCATATCTAAGAGACATAATAGTTCTTGTTTGAGAGACATGATGATTTTATGATCAAAAGACATGATGTTTCATGTTTAATAGGCATGAAGGTTTATATGAAGCAACTAGAAGGTTTTGTGTTTTTAGGGTAAGAGAAAAAAGTTTGCTAATTATTAAAGTCATTATACGGGCTGAAGCAAGTTTCGAAGCAACGATATGAGACATTTGACATTATCATTTTATCCCATGGTTTTCAGCATACTACTACTAACAAATGCATATAGACCAAAGTCATTAAAAATTATGGGGTTATCATCTACATCTATGTAGATGATAAGTTAATTTTTAGTAGAAACTTGAGTAGGGTTAATGGGACTAAAAGGTTTTTGTCTTTCATTTTCAAGACGAAAGAATTAGATAGGGTGGATGCCATTTTTGGTATCAAGGTGAAGAGACATGCAAATGGGTTTGCATTGAGTCAATCCCATTATGTTAGGAAAATGCTTGAGAAATACAAGCATTTGATGATTAAAGAGTATAACACTCCCTATGATATTTCTTCTCATCTTGTCCAAAATACTAGAAGAGTGATGGCACAATTGGAATATGTGAGCGCCGTTAGAAGTCTCATGTATGCTATGCATTACACTAGGCCTGACATATCCTTTGTAGTGTCCAAGCTTTCTCAATTTACTAGCAATCTTGGAAATCAACATTGGGTGGCAGTTAAATGAGTCTTCAGTTATTTGAAGAAAATAATTGACACAGTTGACCATGGTTTATTCTATAATGGATATCCCATAATACTTGAAGGATACTTTGCACTGATTGGGATTTTAGAATGGGAGACACCAAGTCTACGATTGGGTAGATTTTCATGTTGGTGGAGGAGCCATGTCTTGGACAAGTAAGAAACAAACTTGCATTATATAGTCTACTATGAAAGCCAAGTTTGTGGCTTTAAATGATACATGTCAAGAGGAAGAGTGATTAGTAACTTACTACTAAATATAAATCTATGGCCACAACTGATGCTGCTTGTCTTTTTGAGACGCTATAATCAGGCTTCATTGTCTACGGCTTATAATCATATGTACAATGGAAGGTCTAGAATAATAAGTCTGAAGCATGATAGTGTTTAGATTTTGATCTTTGACAAAATTATTATCATTGAGTTTGTAAGATCCAATGCAAACTTGGTTGATCCTTTTACAAAAAGGTTGGCAAAGGGAATGGTGGTAAGGACATTAGGTTGAATAAGATTACCACCCTTTTCTACAAGCCACTAACAATAGGAACCCAATCTTATGTGGATAAAATTTCTATTTTCAAGGTTTAATGGGATAAACAAGTTGATACTTGTGATGGAGTTTGCACTGGGGGATGTTTCATTCATTTGTTTTGTAATAAAATCTAGTACATGTCTACTATGACCAAGGAGGGTGAGCATATTGCTTTTAATGAGACTCATTGTGTCATTTGGCATTATGGCACCTATATAACATGGTGTGTCTAGAGTTTCACCTATGTAAGTATATGAAATGGTGCCACTTCTAGCAAGAAATTTGGGTCAACTCTTGTAAATACTAGAAGTGATCATGGGTTGAGTTATATCAGTTATGCGACCTAATTTCACTTGACCCCAATAACCAATTTTATTAACATAAAGCTGACCGAACCATTAAATTAAAATCAAATGTAACTATATTTGATGATTTCAATCGGTTAAGACCAATTGATTATGGTTTGCAATTTCTAATTTTTTTTTGCAAAATGAGACCCAATTATACAAAAAAAGCCTATTATTCTAGAAAATGGCCCAATTTAAGCCATTTGACAATCCACACTTCATAAATGATGAAAAAGCAAAGGGAAACTGGGCAACTTGATAGAAAGCTAGAAAATAGAAACACATTTTAAGGCTTAAGCAATAAACATTCATACTTTTCAACTTGCATAATAATCATCCAAGCAAGATTGAGTCATTAACATAAGAGAGCTTTGAGTATAAACTTATAAGTTAGTTGGTACATGAGGTAAGTAAATAATTGGAGTTGCTATGCATTGGAAATTTTTGATAGATTCAGTAAAATTCTTGAGATCATTTTGTATTAAATTTAGAATAAGAACATGAATTATTTTCTATAATTACAAATAGATCAAGATAATAGGTGAGTAACAAAGAAAATAACTGTAATTTGGTTTACAAACCTCTGAGTTTAAAGCATAAGGATAGCCATAGAAATTGGATCTAGGCAAAACTCTTCTAGGACAAAGTTGTTAGGAATCTTCTTGATAAGTTGTGCACTAAACATAGGCATACCTTAAAAAACAACTAAGAATCATCTATGCCAAATAGATTAGTTAGCCATCTAGACCAGTTCCTGATCTAACAAACACAGAATGCAAATGGAAAGAACTTGTTAGTGAAAGAAGACCGGAAGTAATTCCACCAATGCCCTACTGAGAATTACATATGTAGCCATTTTCCAAGAGCTCTTAGGCCATATACAAGGAAAGCCATTGATAGACTCCATTATACAAATTTGAAGATATGTAAGTTTATTTAACAACTTTTAGAAGGAAATTTGATATATAAAGTGAGATATGAGAAAATATTAAGGCATGAAATGAATCCTAGTATCTCTAGGTTTGAATTAAGCTATATGCAAGCCAGCATGATGCATAAATTTCCATATATAGGAATAATAAGAAGTTTGCCACATTTTTTAACTTTGCATTAGCTCCAAAGCTTGATTTCCTAGGCAGTATAGGAAGAACCTTGTGATTAGTGATGTGATCAAATATAGGATTGGTTAGGATTTCATTGGCTAATTCATGAAGAATTGCATTAAACATAGCCACATTTAATCTTTCTACACACTGGTCCATTATCTAAACTTTTAAGTTACAACAAAGGTTATAGTGTTTTGTTGTCTAGTGTCCAGTCCAAGTGTCTAACTGATAATAACAAAACAAGTAACAATTGCTACTACATGAGCCATTTACAAAAAATCTGAATTCATGAAATAGCTATAAAAATTCTTGAATGTGAAGTTCCATGTTTTGTGTGTTTTGACTATTCTTTACACTTTTGTCTATACTATATTATTGGTTTTGTTGTGCTCATGTGTTGTACCATCAAGCACCAGTTCACCAACCTAACTGAACTAAAAGGCCGAAAACAAGAAGCTGTGCAAATGAATTCCGTACTAAACAAAAAAATGATATCAATGGCCAGTAGTTCCAAAAAACCCTTGCTAACTAGTAATATGTTCAATTATGTACCAAAATATGTGCTTCTCAATTTTTAAAGTCAATTTGATGTCAAGTCTAGCAAAAGCTAAGCAACTATCAACCAACTAAGCATCAAATAAAAAATTAGACATCAAATTTTTAAGGCAATTAATTTTCTTCAATCAACAGCCATAGGTTATGACTATGATATTGTTACTTCTCCCTTACCATTTGCCCTTCCACCTCTAACTCAACATCAATTGCAATGGATGAATTTCCTATACCACATCCCAAAAATTCTATCAAAGTATAAAACAAATTTGAATATAATTAATAAAAGAATTAAGAAGCATAAAATGAGATAAACAAAATAAGAAAAAACCAAGAAAATGGACGTATTTATACCTTAATCTATTTCTTCACATTTGTCAAGCTTAACATCATATTTAATGTAATGGAAGTTAAACTTTGAGTGCCTTAACCAATTTTGAGTACAAATGAGGGCCTTGATCGTCTTTAAGGTAAGAGAATTTCTAAATTGATCTAAAACTCTTCCTTCGGTATTAAGAGCTGATGCAGAAGCCACCATTGACATTGGGATAGCTAGCACATCTCTAGCTATCTTTGAGAGAATATTGAATCTTGGGGCATTAAGTTTCCACTAAGCCAATATATTAAAGTTTTGATCTTCATCCATACAAGTTTCATTCAAAAACCTTTCCACCTTTTTCTTTGCCTTAATGGTGTCCTTCTTCTTCAAGTGAGACCTAAAGGTAGCACATCTAGCCTTATAGGTATGGCTTTCAATAGTAGATGGAATAGGTTACAAATCATCTAGTTCTACTTTACTTGTTGTAGATGCACTAGATCGGTCATATTCATTTGAGTACCACTCATATATCCTTACCAAATCATTTTTAACCTTTTTACCCATTTCTTATGCCACATATTCCCTATAAATTTCTTCAAATGACCATATAACATATTGTAATTTATATATAGGGTCTAGAACATTTGCAATGAATAAAAAAGGGATTCATGTTCTTAATCTTTCCTTAATACTTCTCATACTTTGTTTTCATGTTTAATGCCATTACATGCAAAACTGAGTCATACATCTCACCATCACTCCATTTCTTAATTTCACTTTGCACTGAAGATAAATAAGTGTATGTAGAATTTGAAGTGACATACAATGAGCTTGAAAATGACAAAGTGACACATTGAAAACTTTAAGAAAATTTATGAAAGCCTTTACATTATTCTAATTAGTAGTTATGGATTGCCTTATTCTCTTAGAATCCTCCTTGAAATAAATGAAGTAATCAATGTCATCCTACTCCAACCTTTCAAATGCTTTTTAGTACTTCTCTACTGCCTCTAGCATCTTAAAGGTTGAGTTCCAACTTGTGTGTAAATTAAGACACACAAGTGATTTGCGAGTGATGAGTTTTTCCTCAGTGACTTGTTTGAACTTAGCTAACATAGAGGGAGAGGACATCATATACCTCACTATGTTTCTAATTGCAAAAATTGAGATATTGAGATCCATTAGACCTTTACTCACCAATAAGTATAGGATGTGGGCACAACACCTCATGTGCAACATCTCACCATTCAAGAATAACCCTCTCAAATTTTTCACTTTTTTCTTCAAATATGCTATGGCCCCATTATTAGAGCTAACATTATCCAAAGTTACAGTGAACAACTTCTTCATACCCCATTCATTTAAGCAATTTTCTACATGTTTTCCTATGGTTTCCCCTTATAGTTTGGTATAAGATAGAAATTAATTATCCTTTTTTGCAACTTCCAATCATTATCTATGAAGTGAATTGTCAAAGCTTATAATTAAGATTCTACACCCTAGTCTAGCAATTAGTAGTTATACATGCCCTAACATAATCAGATTTCAACAAGGCTTTCAATCTTACTTTCTCTTCTAAGTACATCCTTATGTAATCTCTTCTCATGGTATGTCTAGATGGCACATGCAACTGTGGTTGTGATGTTTTGCACACATATTTAAATCTATAGCCTTCAACTACTCTAAAAGGTTATTCATCACACATGAGAAACATAGAGGTAACTTTTCTACATGCTTCTAAGTCATACATGTAAGAAGTTGAACATACCAATTTTGCCCTACTAGATTTATTTTCAATCTCAAGCACTTGTTGTTTAAGGTCATTCCTCAAAGCAAATAGGTATTTAGGACACTTGGGGATATGCCTTAACATGTTAGAAGTGCCATATTTCTTACTTCCATATAGAAATCTAATCCCAGAATGTATACATTCAGTAGTGGGTTTACTAACCTCTTCATTGGGCACTCTTTTGAAGTGATCCCAAGTAATGCTCCTTTTTCTTGTTGAAATTTCAGCTTGTTTGTTGGCTGAGGGCTTCCTTTTTGTCTTTGGTGTCTCTTGTTTCCTCTTTATGGTAGGCCATTTATCACATGCTACAATAGGTCCAACTATTGCATCATTAGCAATAGTTATTGCCCTGCCAGTTGACGACTCACTAGGCTTTTACATGTTATGTAACCTAGCACGTTTCAAAGATTAGAAACTTTGCAAAATTCAAAGCTTTTAAATACAAAAAAATTATATACATCAATTGTAATGCTTAGTGGCATTGAAGCTACTAGCAAAGTTTAGTCTTATGTCAAATTGTTCACATCAAATAGGGTTGGAGATCAAAGGACAAAGGCAGTTGCCCTAATATTGAAAGAATAATGTTCAATCTTTTCATTCCTAGCTAAGAATCATGTAACTAGCACCATGGCAAACAAGTATGTTGTGGCATGAAGAAAGATAATTTAGATGAGTTATAGGGCTTCAAGATGTGCTAGAATTTCTAAAAAATTTGAAGTTTTGTTTATGGATCTCAACCAAGTAAACTAATAACTTTTAATTCCACTGCATCACCATGAAAGGCCTACTTGAAAACATGATTTTGTTAGCATAGTTGCTTGTGTTTTCTTTGTTCTATGCACTTTTTCCTGAAAATCAATTGCTTTTGTTAAAGTTGTTGTACCTACTTTTTTGTACTATTTCCTATAGTAAATTTACATTTTCCTTTATAGACTTATTTATGTGCCTATCTGATATTCAGAGGAACTTTATTTATTTTCTTTTGATTTTTTTTGGATGAATAAACTCTTTCTTTGCTTAGATTGGTTATTGATGTTAAGTTCTTTTGAAGAAAATATTTTTCAATTTGAATTAATACCTATAATTTCTAGAGTAGTTAAATTTAATGAGACTCTTTATATATTTGCATCATTGTGTGACTTTTTTTTTCTAGTGTTAAAGCCCATACTTCTATGAAAGATTAACTTTGTGTATTGTTTCAAAAAAAAAATTTGTGTGTATTGTAGTTGGACTCACCAATTGAAATGTGAGCTACTAAATTATATTGTTATATTTCTACTTGGTTTCTTTGCGTTCGCATACAAGTAACACAAGCTTTTGTACAAAAGTCTTGTATTCAATTATAACTTGATATGTTTCATTCTAGCATTGGGAGCTTTCTCATGTTATGTTTTTACTATATTACATCAATGCAAATTATGCAATAAGCTAATAACACTACCAGATAACATGATTTTAAATGTATTTCATGAACTTGCCTACGACCTAGGTGTGTTCATCTATCTAAATGCACAATATGGAGTTAAAACACAAATCATAATGGATAAACATTTACCTTTGTAGGCAATATGACAACTAGCTTGATGATTGGTTGGTTGTTCTTTAGTGCTGTTGACTTAACACTTTGTTACTATAATGCTTTAATTGCTAATAAATAGAGAAAATTATACATGTTAGTATAACTATAACCTTAAGAAAGCCTTGTATAACCCTTACTTATGACCTAAAAATATGCCACAAGGTGAAAATGGATTCTATTATAAGCTGAGCGTACTTGGAGTTTAGAGGTTCTTTGTCACATTTCAACTTGTAAGCTGTTAACTGGGGTTGTCACCTGTAACTGCAAATAAAAAACCATTGTGTTGATTAAGGATGATTACCTCCACTTGGTTATTTAGCATGACTCCATAAATTTTATGCTAATTCATTAGCAAAGGAAAATTGGTAATGATATTGTTTTAAGTATAAAAGGCTAGTAGCAAGTTCAGTCACCTTGCACTATTATTTGTTGCACTAGTGCAGTTGCCAGCATGATACCTTTGCATTTGCCTAAACTATTACCAACATACTGCCTCCAGTATCAAACCACTACATGTAAGTGTGATAGCTACACTAAATCATTGAAAATGTTCCTCCAAGTCATTTCCAAACAAAGCCAATTAAAAAAGCTAAAAATAAGCATAAAAAGGTAACTAAGGGCTAGAAAGGCAGAAACCTTATTTGGACATCTGGACTTCCTTCAATTGCCAGAGGATGAACACTGAAAGCTTACTGCACCAAAAACCATATGTCCAAATTGACATGCCCAATTTTTTTGGATCGCAAATCTCTTATGACAAAGTGAAAAAAAAAAAAAAACAAGCTTGTAAAACATAACACAAATATCAGTACAAATAAATTTAAAAGAAAAAAAAGTTATCAACAATGTGAAACATATGAAAATTGTAAAGAAACATCAAGAACTAACCATCCTAAGAATCTCAGTTCTTTAATACACTAGATGCTTATTTATTCTTAATAATTGACAAAAATTTGAAGATATTTTTCATCATCTTTAATGTAATTCATTGGCATATCATACACTAGTAACCAAATAGTAAGCACTAGTAAGCATATATTTAAAATTTAGGGCATAGGACACATTATGAAGAATAAAAGAATTGAAAACCTAAAACTTACTCCAAAGAATCCTGTTTTAACAACCAAAAAGCCTATTAATTAAATCTAATGCAAGAAAGCATCAAAATTTAAACTTTAAAGCACGATCTAAAACTAGGGTTTTTCCTCAAATTCTAATTTCTCAACTTGAACAATGCAAGCTTGAGCTAATTGAGTAGTTAAAATTTTGGTTTTTTAGCATAAACAAAGCTATAGTTATATCAACAATTCCACAAATAGGTAAGGGCAGTTGCAAAATGGGAATTAAGATTTAAGGACTGAAAGAAGAGTTGAGGCATACCTGATTATCTGGTGAGAAAAATTGGAGCTATAATAGAAATAGAGGAAAGCATTGAAGACAGCACAAATTGGAATGCCCATGACTTCGCTGGTGGGGTAGCCTACCAGATCGTGTAGTTCAGAGCTTTGCTAGGGCAATTTTTGGGGAAGGTCAAAGACAACAAATGAGGGAAAGAATGCCAACCTTATTTGTATAAGATTGGCCAAGTACGTGGTAATACCATTTACCTAAATGACATTGTTTTTTGGCATTTTTTTGGGTCAGTTCAGTTTATACTGAATGCAAATCTTACAACTCAAAATCAACTAGCAACATCAATTTTTGCATAAATGACAATGATACAACCCTATTACAAAATTAACCTAACTCTAACAGCCTGAATTTGATTTATTTGGGCCGATTTTGGTCATGTCACTCAAAAATGCCTAGCCCTAGTAAATACTCATGAATCAAGATGGCCATTTAAGTGCTTGATATCTGAGTACATTAGTCATTGTGGGTAAAAACTTGTTGAGTGAGTTTTGATTATAATGAGTTTTATCACTCAAATTACGCAAGTGCACACAGTCAATTGTGTAATATAGAGTGAGTGA